>CAODLS012218921.1:0-29746 GCA_948243855.1 Flueggea neowawraea | reverse complement strand
TATTATGTATAAATTAATTAATTAATTAAGGTGAGATAAATTCATTTAATATTCAAGAGACATATTAGTTTTAATTTTATATTTAATTTGTAATTTTGTAAAAAATTATAGTTTAAATAATATTTTAAATAAAATAAATAATATATTTTTAAATTCATCAAAAGAAAAAATTTTCAATTAAAGATAAAATTACAAGCAACTATCGATTGTCACTATTATCATTAGATAAATTTTGATTCTTATAAGTTATTTTATATAGATGCATTCTACAACAAAAAAATATTAAAAAATAATACTATTTTTCGTCTAGACTATTTTGTTGAATAGAAGAAAAAAAAGTAATGCTTCAAAAAAAATTATTCATTATCAATTATAGAAAATAAAAATTTAAATACACAAATACGAAAAAATATTCTCCAGTGTAACGTAAGATCAATTGATTGAATTGACATAACAAAAAAATTATTTAATAAAATTATAATATACCTAATATGTATACCGAACAAAAGGTGATACATAAAAACTATCAATTATAATTGTTTTATAATTCTTATATCTTAATAATTAAATTTTATAATTATATGTATTATTTATTTTATATGATTTAAATTTAATTAAATTTTAAATTATTTTATTAATCATAAAATAAAGTACTTCTAAACTAGTATTAGTATTGTTACTGAACTTCATTGACATTAATGGCAGCAGCTAGCTCAAGCACCTGGGCATAGCCATGGTCTCCGTACAGACCACCACACAAACTTAAAAAGCAAGTCTAACTAGACCGACACTTGGATATCCATGCCTATATAAACCCTTGAACCATCGATGTTTCTTCCAAATTGTCTTGCTCATATTTGCTACTCCTGCCTGAACCTTCAATAGGGCAATCTCTGTTTTACACCAGACCCAACTTCTTAGGGTTCTTACTTGTTTGAATCAATGGAGGGAGATGAGAACTCTTTTCCAATGGGAAACACAGCCCAAGAGAAGGGTTTGTCATATGTCCCAGAGTGTTACAAGGTACCAATTTCTAGTCGTCCGTGTTCGGATCCCGAGACAGCAAATATTCCTGTTATTAATATGGCTATGTTGAGAGCACAAAATTCTGAAGTAAGGGCAGGTGTCATTGAACAAATTGGAAATGCTTGCCGCCAAGTTGGCTTCTTTCAGGTATTATAAGTGTACATGTTATTGGCACTAACCACTACTTTTCTAAATTCTAATTATGAACAACAATATATAAGCAGTATTTTTTTTTTGAGTATAAAATACGTTTCTTATATGCGTAACTAGCTAGAATTTGCCTTTGCATTAATATATGTTTCTAATGAAATCTTTAGGTTGTGAATCATGGAATTTCCCAATCGGTGCTAGACGAAGCTCTTGCTTCGTCAAATTCTTCGAGTTACCAACTTCCGAAAAGAATAAATATATGTCAAACGACGTGAAAAGGCCCGTAAGATATTCAACAATCATAAAAGATGGGATGGACAAGATCCAGTTTTGGAGACTATTTCTGAAGAATTATGCACATCCACTCTCAGATTGGATTCATTTATGGCCTGAAAATCCGCCTCTTTACAGGTAAAATAATAAATTTTCTTCTTCCCTGTTCATGCTTCTATTTGCATGCATAATGTTGACTGATACTCAGGTAGATAGCCAAGTGAACGAAGTGGATACCCGAACACAAACAAAAAAAATCAGGTTACATTAATTCGAAATGAAATTGCGGCGATGCCAAGACAAGGACATGCACAAGTTGTATATTGATGGTCGCATCATACTTTTGTCTTTTCCTACATAAGATTGGCCCCTCTTAGATTCATCTCATGTGGCTCTGTTATAGTGCATTTCAATTGGAGGATTGTATATGTTTATATGAAGTTGATGGGGGGAAAAAGATGGAGCAGTAAGCATATGTAATATGCCTATAGTTTTCAAAATATTGTATGAATAAATTATAAGAAAACATAATCAAATGGGAGAATCAGACAAGTGGCGTTGTTTGCAAATATTGCCCAATCCATGAACAAATAATATGTTACAAGGAAACAAGTCAGGTTTTGTTAAGTCTATGCCTAAATTATTTCTTCAAGTCTTTTTGTCATTCAGAAACGAGACATCTGTTTCACGTTGGAACAAGGGGAAAATGATTATAGATTTATCTTCTTATATATAAAAGGAAGAAAATACAAAAAGAAAAAAAAAACAATGTTTTTATTTTGTGATCAGATAAACCATAATAAATCCATAAACTTTTGATCCTGATGATGAAAATAACGTGGCCATTAATTAACAGGAAGAGGAGTATTGCTGGGTTTCTTAGATTAACAAAAAAAGAATTTTCTCAATTCAAATACACATATTTTTTCTTAACAGGAATTCAATATGTGATGATTTGAGTCTACTTGTTTTTGGTTTCAGGGAAAATATGGGGAAATACTGTAGAGAAGCAAGAAAGGAAGTGCCTTGGAGCTACTGGGAGCCATAACAGAGAGCCTTGGGTTAGGTCCAAACTACATGGCCGACAAATTCGAAGATGGAGTCCAAGTCATGGCAATAAACTGTTACCCACCATGCCCAAACCCACGAGTCGAACTTGGCCTGCCTCCGCACTCGGACTACACCTGCCTAACCATAGTGCACCAGAGCTCACCAGGCCTTGAAATCTTGGGGTCTCAGGACCAAAAATGGAGGGCAGTCCCTATTCCTGATGGAGCACTCCAAGTCAATGTCGGAGACCATTTTGAGGTTCTAAGTAATGAGCTATACAAAAGTATCGTCCACAGGGCTGTGCTTAATCCTGACAGGACCAGAATATCTCTTGCAAGCCTTCATAGTTTGGGTATGGATGAGAAAATGGGGACTGCAGAGGAACTTGTGGATGAACAGAACCCCGAAAAGTATAAAGAAAGCAGCTTTAGAGATTTCTTGGATTTTCTGTCCAAGAATGATTTTGCAGAAGGGAAGCGCTTCATTGAGACACGGAAGATTAATTAAAACTTAGATGAACATTTGCACTTCCTTTTTCCTGTTTACTTTCATGGAAATGGTAATAAGAGCATCAGTTATGGGGCTCATTGAGCCGGCATGAGATGCCATGTGGACATTCACTCCTATAGTGGAGTAAATATTCGGTTGAGCGGAATGCTACTGAACATCCCGTTCAATTGGGCCCACATGTCGGCAGCTGCACATTTTTTATTTTTTTCTTTTTTTTTTTGCTTTTGACCTTTGGTAGTTTTTTTTTTTAAAATTCATCTGTAAATACTCTTTTCTATTTAATTCTCTCACACTTATTTTCAATCACTTCTCACTCTTCTTCTAAAAAAAACACAAATTCAATTGCAATTGTTCCTTTTTTTGTCATCTAATTTTATTTATTTTAGACTTCGAATGTTGTTATTTTATATTATGTAGAAAATTATTTTTGAACAAATTTTGCATAAAAAATTTATCAAAAAATATTTTAAATTAAATTTATAAAATATATTTTATTTTAAAATAATGTATTAAATTAGTATGTTAAATAAATATATTTATTGTTAATTATATATATAAATAATATAAATAAATAGTGATGTGTTAGACCCATTATAAAGTATAATAATAATGAAAGAGAGTTTATAATCATTACGGATGCCATAATGCAGTAGGGGATGGGATTGAAGTAGTAGCAGATGAGCTGCATAGTCCTTTAGTCATAGGTTTTTCCTTTTTCTGCCGGAGAGTCCTTCAGTCATAGGTTGGTTTGTGTTAGAGAGTTTTTACGTCGTTTGTTTTTTTTTTGGGCATGGATTTAGATGTACAAGTATCTTTTGTTAGAAGTCTGAGCATTTGTGTGTGTTTTTAGAGAGCCGAGGCTTTTGCTTCTTCATTTTGTGCCCCAATATTTTGGATGGAATGAAATGAGAGGTTCTACAAAATTTTGCATTCTCGTTTTTTATTAAATCACATCCAATTGAGAGAGGATTCTCGAGTTGTTCAGTATCTTTGCAGGTGATAAGATCAAATTTTAATTTTTTTTTCTTCATTATATCTGATTTAAGAGATAGCATCCATATCAATCCTCATTGACTTGGTTGTAAATTCTTGCATTTATTGTACGTCCTAATGTGAGATTTGGGTTAGGCCCACAAGTCGGCCCATAAGTGCATTTTACTCGACCCATGACAAATTCTTCTCCGGGCGGAAAATTCACATTTTTATTAGAAAAATAAATTTTGATTTTGACAAATTCTATCCAAATTTTTAATTTTGAAAAATATCAGAAAAAACTAACTGAATTTGACAAATGTCATCTTCATGAGAAATTGATTTTTTATGTGAAAAATGAATTTTAGTTAAAAAATATCTGATTTTTTAGAATGTCTTCAAAAGGGAGTTCAAAATTTTTTATAACAAATTTGATTTAATAAATTTTTTCGGTGTAATATTTTTTTAAAACTAAGCTAAATTATTTGTTTGTGTGTATGTGTGTGTATATATATATATATATATATGGTGTATACAATATTTAAAAATTTTAATTTCATTTAATGATAATTAATTAATTAATTATAAAAAAGTGTACAAAGTTTTACAATGTTCTACAAAAATTTTCGAAAGTTTTCAGAAGGTCTTCACAAGAAATCTTCAAAGGTCTTCAAAATATATATGAAAGGTCTTTAAATGTCTTCGTAGGTCTTCAAAAAGTATACAAAAAGTCTTCAAACTCAAGAAAATCATCATGCACAAATCAACCAAACTCAACAAAATCAATTGTCGACGATGTTCTTCAAAATCAACCACCTCAATCAATATTTTTAGTTTTTTTCTATAAAAACATAATGCAACGGCTAGGTTTCCGCCACCCAATCAATTTATCTCCCACGAAATTCTAGATCCGCGGCTACCACCCAATCACCACAAAAAATGTCAACAAAATACACAATCACCGTCGCTCAACAACAATTTTACAACAATTTAAAAATAGGGATTGAACAATAATTTTACAACAAAATAATTAAAAGACAAACTGCCCCTAGCTGCCACAAATCTGACTTCTTCTTCCTCCATGAAGGCGAGTCGAGGACATCAACTACAAGCTCGTTGGCGCTGACGAATGATAAGGAGATCAACGATGAGAGATTAATAAACGAATAGATCGCGATCTCATCCCTCGACGACGATGGTGAACTGATACGTTTCGACGAATTTAGAAGAACGAGAACAGAGAGACGAAGCCACGAAGATGAGAGAGAGGCGAGGTCGCGACGAGAGAGAGAACCGAGGATAGAGAGACCATGCTACAATGAGAGAGAATGAGAACAGAGAGAGGTGAACGGAGGAGGATGGAGGAAATGCCAAAAGTTGAAGACGGCTGAAGATTAGCTAGGGTTATTTTCGGGAGAGAGAGGAAGAGAGAAATCAAGAGAGAGAAACAGGAAAGAGAACACGAGGAGAGAGAAAGAGACACAAAAAAATTGGACTGAAGTGATATTTTGACCTTATATATTAAATAGAGATGATATTTTTTAGATTCAATTTTAAATTGTGGTATTTTTAAAACTAAATTTTAATATTTTAAAAAATATAAAATTAATATTTTTATTTATTTAAATTTATTATTTAATTATAATATGTGACATAATTAACTCTATACCGAGTCCTCCACTTCAGGGAAAAAACAACCCGACTAAGCTACTCGGCAAGGCTACTCATAAAAAGTATTCAGACCGAGTCGCTTACTTCATAAGAACAGCTCCCTCATGTCAATACCCCATAGAACTACAACATAAAACTTTTACACCATTATTACGCCCAGAGGCAGAGCCCTACCAATTAGGCAAGGCACGCTCAAAGTCGTGGCAGCTAGGTAGGTACCAGGAGGCAAAAAGCTCGAGTATGAGCCTCTACTCTGGTAACACGTGGCATGGTAGAAAACAACGACCCCGCCCTTCAATGCTCGCTCACTATGTATCCCCTACACCCTATCACCTATGGTAGTACATGTACATAATGCCCATGAGACATTAGATATTACATAACCTAGAAACCCACATAGTATCTTAAGAACGAGGATTATCACATACCATATGATAAATGGATTTTTGGTAGAACCAATAACAAAAAAAATCAATATATAAGAAATGATGATAAAGCAATCCTATTGTAAGAAATTATTATATGTTTCAATTTTAATCAAGAATTTCACGTACAAAATAAATCTGAGTGACCTTTAATTAACTTGATATATATCTATTGATCATATATGGAATACTCTTATATATTGTAAGAGTAAATTGAATTAAACAAATCATATGCTTATAATGTTGTAAAATTATATATTGAGAGTAAATAGAATTAAACAAACTGTTAATGTTCTTTTTTTAATACATAATTTTGTTAACGAGATTTTATTTAATTGATTTGAAGGAGTTTTAATATATGTTTTAAAAAGTTCAGTGAGTTAATAGGTGAAATATGAAATTCAGAAGGCTGGAGGGATGCTTGATGAAAGTTCAAGGAATTAGATGTGTTCTACCATATTTTGGTACAATTGGCATTCATGTCACCGGTTCCATATCATCAACTCATGACAGAAAAATCTGACGTGTATAGTAAAAGTAACGGTGTTACGTTGAATGGACTAATAGGTAAAAATTAAAAAAATTCAGTGGACTAATAGGTAAAAATTAAAGTTTTGTGATTAAAGAGATATTGAGTATAAATTCGGGGCTAAATATGGGTTCTGCCGTAACTAAAATAACAACCTAATAAGAAAGTGTCCCCTGTGGATTGATGCAATCCAACAAACTCCACAATACAGAGAAAAACAAGGACAGTCAAAATTCTTAACACTACCATACCCTATCGCAAAACAAATTCTCCCATATCCAAGCCGTCTCCACTCTCCTATGAACTTCCTCAGCAAACACAAAAACAATACACATAACAACAACGAAATAAACCCACTTTCCTGTTCTTGAATTTTTGTAAGGATGCACAGATCAGCTAGTTGGAATTTCATGCACCAGTCCCCCAATGTAACACCAGGCCTCAGAATGTCATCTTCGATGGACGAGAACGAGTTGCCGGTGTATGATCCGATCATAGAAATGGCCAAGAAGGAGAAAAAGAACAAGGTTGCAGAGAATGCTATCCATGTTATTCCTTTTGTGCCGATTATTTGTGGCTTTGTCTTGTGGGTTTTCTCCAATCCAGGTAATTCTTTTTTTTCTGATTACCAGATTTGGTTTCTTTATTTATTTAGTTCAATCAAAGAGAATAAACTGTGTTGGACAGTTGTGGAGGTGGGAGGGATTAGAGGGGATTCAATAGCAGCAAGAATTGAAGGATTGAGGAGATATTGATACAGATAGTGACGGGACTCAAACAGGACTTTTGCCTGTTGATTTGGGGGTCATGGACCCTCCTAAGTCCACTAAAGATCACAAACGATTCAGAAAATTGGTTCACAAATTGGGATAATTGTATTGTCTTCAACTTTGTTCAGAAATTTTTGCTTTTGTCCTGTCTTTTTTTTTGTGCATTTGATCTTTTCCAATTCCGCAGGACCTTTTGATGAGAATAAATGTGCGTAATAGATCCAGAACCTTCAAGGTTATAGTTGATCATCGCTTGTTAATATTATTCCAAATAAAGCTTTCAGATTTTCTTAGAATGACACAGTCATTTAACATATGCTTTGGGGAAAATTGTATATTTTTAAATTCAGGGGTTACTTGTGCAAAGGAAATTATCGAATTTATTCTTTTGTGTTGTAATTTCGTATAAATTTATTCAATTGTTGCCAAATCATTTCTATGAATTTATAGAAAAAACAAAATTGACCACGTACAATATAAATTTATAGAAGTTGAATTTTCTATTGCTGTGCCGCACAAAGAAAAAACTCAACTTTATTGAAACAAAACTGGAGTAACATATTCAAGAAGAAAACAAATAAAATTTTTAAAAAGAAATGAGAAATGGAAATCAAAATTGTTTATGAGAGGACACCAATTGGCGCCGATGCCTCCTTGGGAGACATATTGGCTGCTCGGGGTGATTGAGGAATTGCTTGTCCAATTTTAAGTTCCAGTTCCAAAGAATTAGCTCTTTTGGATGGAGCTTCTTGATTCGGGAATCTGCGAGGGAATGGTGGCTTTGAAAATGAATTCGGATGAACAGTATCAAGAGGTGAAAGCTTCCCAATTCTTCCACTGTCGTATGGCATATAAGGCTGGCATGGCCTTATACACTCTGCCGTCCACCCAGGAACGCTTCCCTGTTACAACATATAATGTGATTACTATAAAATTCAAACAATCAGGAAAAAAAGTTTGTGGGTTGTTCCTAAAATTCTCAGAGAACAAATGTACCATGTATGGATTTGTTATGTAATAAGGAAGACCAGACTGCATTGCTGGATTGGTAGGGGTAGGGGTACTGTCCAATGAGAGAGAAGGAAATCGGTTTGTGATCTGAGCTGCTGCATTGTTCTGCAAAATGAGAATTTTATATAAGCAGCTTTTCTTTTTCTTTTTCTTTCTTTGGTATGAATAGAACAATAATACAGTTAATTTAAGATGAGTGGACTTCATTAGTTACCTGTTGTTGAGGTTCAACAGTCTCTTTCAACGCTACAGATGCAGAGGTGCTAGCCTGTTTAATTAGATGAACCCATTACAATTATTTACAACTATGTTTCTGTCAATTATATAGGCATGATCTTAAAAAAATGCAATCTAATTTTTACCTCCGATGAAGCAACACCGGATATCTTTGGTAAAGAAAACTGCGCAAAATAACTCACAGCAGGATCCTGAAAAGTTTGCAGCAATGGTCAGATATCTTGTTCTTGTTCTTGTTCTATTGAAGCCTGAATATATAGAAAAAGAGACATACCGGTTCTTGCAAAGTCATGTCAAAGACGCTCGATCTACGCTTCTTCCTCTCAGCAGAAGCCTGCCGTCTCATAAAATACTTCTGTGCATGACTAGCAACTTGTGTCGGCGTTCTCGTTGGAACAAAATTTCTCGAAATCCCTCTCCAATCCCCCTTCCCCCGCTTCATCAACCCAGCTAAAAAATTTCGATGTTCCTCCTCTGTCCACGGTTTTCCTGATCAAATCACAAAAAAAATCAATTAACCCATAACTTAATTCGAACCAAAACAAAAGCTAAAATCAAAACAATGCATACCCTTCTTCCTCTCCCTACTAGATTGATCGCCATCTGAAACATAACCATCTTGATCAACATGTCCATTCTTCGACTTTGCTACATAACCCTCCAGATCTCCCAGGCTTAAACTTCTCTTTATATTAACTCCAAACAACTTCACACACCCTTTCTCATTGCAAGTTCTCGAGTTGTGACCATTATTGCCACAACATGAACACTTTCTCATTGTTTCTTTCTTTCAATGAAAATTGCAGCTTTTTAGTCCATATAATCAAGAAACAAGAAGCAGAAAAATTTCTTGCATGCCCTAAGAAACGAGGTTTTCTTGGTTTATATAGGGTTTTACTTTGCATAAATGTAGCACACGTTTCTAATTAACCTATGTATCCAACAGGGTCAAGAACTCAATACTAGCATTTATTTTTTAGAATCCACAGAAGGTCAATCTACATTAAAGTTTAACCAGTTCAGGAAGGTGTTTTTTAAGGGTTCAGATTTTATGGGATTCTTATACGCTTTTTTATCAGCCGTTGGATCTGATTCGTAAACATCGGACGAGTTCTTGTTTAGATATATATATATATATATATATATGAGCTAATGATCGACATTTTTGTGTTTTTTCTACGAAAGAGTGGTAAAAAAAAATCCAGCTTTCACTCGTTAAAATTTTACAGATATATATATCTACTAATAATGACACACTAATCTATGATAAATTTGGTCTAATCATGCTGCAATTATGCGTTAAAAAAGGTTGGCTAGGTTTTAGCGTCACAATACAAAATAAAGACCTCGTGTTATGTTTAGGTACATTGATTCTAGCCATTTGTTGATTAAATTTTGTACGTCGAAATAAGGAAAATATTTTAAAAATTAATTGTTAGATTAGGTATAAATCATGTTAATTAATTGGATCTATATTTTTTTGGCTATTTGTTTTGCCAGCCGCACAGCTCCATAATTCTCAAATCTAGGATCGACTTTTTAATAGTTTGTAAAAGGATCAGCCTAATCTCAAACAATCTTCACCGTCAATCATTTAACTAGAATATTAATTAATCGTATTTTTCTCCTGACAAATACTTTTTTGATCTTTAATTCTGTTTACAAAAATATATCCAAGATAAACATGTTAACCGTTGTATTTCGATTAACAATTATATTTTAGATGTAAAATATTAATGTTACTTTTAATCATTCATTTGCGATGGAAGTGTTTATTCTCATTGGCTAGAATGGTGATAAATATAATATAAAACTTTGCAAATAGTTAGATTTTATTATGGAGGATTAAGACCTGTTTAGTTTAGATAAATATCAAACAAAAACCAAAAATTAGAAAATTTGTTTAAATTTTTTTTTAAAAAAAAAATCATTCAATTTTTTCAAAAAACAAAATTAGAAAAAAATAGAATGAGAATCGAATTTTGATTGTTTGTGTTTGGTTCACTAAATTTTCATTCTCATTCTCATCTTGCTAGAGAATGAGATTACTCCCTTATAATCTGATTAACAACGGACTCCCTATTAATTAGATTATCATTACTTTATAATCAATTTTAAGAATGTATATTTTTTTATCATATTTTTGATTTTTTTTCATGTTTTATTTTTGTCATATAAGGAGATTGAAATGAGCTATTTTCAAAAAAACTTATTAACAAATAATTTAGAATATTTAATTTTTTATTTTATATAATAATTATTAATTTAATTAATTTTTTAAATAATATGAAAATAAAAAAATATAATTCAATCTAAAAAAAACTTTGGCCAACTTATAAATTATCCAATTTTTACCTAAACTTTTTATATGTTTTCATTACTTCTTTTATGTATTTTTTTCCTTTTTAAGTTCTTTTTAATTTATTTCATGTATTGATATACATTTTTTATCAATTACTTTTTGTAGTATTTAAGTTTATACTATACAATAATTATATATATATATATATTTATTTTATCATATATATGTAAAATATTATCATTGATTCCGATTCCGTAACAATATAAACAAAATAGATAATTATAAAAATTAAATTTTGATTCTGTATTAAAATAAACAATTGTGGTAAGGATCATTCTAATTTCAATTCCTATCATTTCTATTCCTTATGTAATCAATTATAATTCTGGTTCCCATAAACTTTTGAATCAAACGGCCTATAGTGTTTTTCAAACTAAAGAAGTCTTTAACATTCTTAAAATGTGTATTATGGGAGAATCACTCAAAGGCCCTTAAATGATAATGCAATCTCTTGTTTTACCTCTAATTCTAAAATCGCCTCATCTAATCCCTGAGCCTAAAACAACCGTTAATAACATGTTCTCTGACGAAAAAAAACATAACGTGTTGACTTGGCACCATTAAGTTAGAATAAAATATTTAAAATTTTGGTCATACCCTTGTTTAAAAATTGTATGCATTGAACCAAGACCCTAATCCAGGCACAACCTAACCATTTTTTATCACTCCACTTCACTAATCATTTAATATTTCAGCCAATTAAATGAGAGATTAAATCTAAATTGAGTCATTTGAATCATATCTGAAACGATTGTATAAGAAATCTAAGTGAGATACATCTTTCCAAAATATAGCCATAACAATAAAACATTTTAAAAGATGGAGATAATCTTCTACATCTAATTTGAATTCAACCAATAAATCTGGCGTTTCTTCATTTTAACCTTTGGCCACTTATTAACACATGATATATAGTCTAAAATTTGAAAATTTATCTATATACATGTGCTTTGTAATTATTAAATGATGATAAAAAATGTTAACTGTGTTGTTTTAAAATTTATTATAGTTTAGCAGCTTCGAGTATGTAGTTTCTCACTATCTCGAATCTCCAAATAATTATTAGTCTAATTTTTTAAAACGAATACTGATAAAAATTAGTGAAAAATTAGGATTACATTTGTGAAGTATTGGAGATAACAACTTTAGATTTTTCATCAAAATCACTATTACTTGTTCCCAATTTTTACAAATCAATATCCTATCTTTTACTCATAAAATATACTCCTTCCAAAAAGAACCCTAAAATATGAATCTTCGACGGGCCATTTCTCATATGTTACTATCAATTGGTACCAAATTTTTGAATAAATAGAACCCAAGGATTTTATGTTAACTTTAAACAATTCAAGGTCCTCATAAATCATAACAAGAAATTGGAAAAAGGTTCCGAAAATAAATTAAAATCCGAAAAGAAAAGGGCTGGAAATTGTTTCTGTTTTTCTCGTTGTCCCCTACGAAGTCTGTTTGGCTTCTCGCAGTTTCCGACTCCTTCTCGCGCCTAAGGGAAGCCATGTTCGTACTTTGATGCAAAATCAAACCAAGCAACTTCCCCAGTAGCCATCACCGTTCTGTTAGGGTTTCCGATAGTCGAACCGGTCGCTCAATTTCTAGGTCACATCAACTCTTCTCTATCGAACTTAAACTGAAATTGACTGGAAGAGACATGAAACTGCGTCGTATCGAACCGTCTTATTGACGAATAATGCCTAGCATTCCTTTAGTGGCTCGCGAGACTTGCTCGTGCGTGTTTAATTTGTAATGAGGTTGCAAATAGCGATGTTTCGGAGTTGATTTTATTGATTGATTGTTGGATTTTCAGGTATATTAGAAGCGGCGATCAGATGTGCCGCGAAGATGCTAGAGTGCATTTATCCGCGGAGGAAGAGATGGCAGCTGAAGAGTCTCTGTCTACTTATTGCAAGCCTGTCGAGCTCTACAATATTCTTCAGCGTCGAGCTATGCAGAATGTATTGTTTTTCGTTTAATCTGTTTGATTTTTTTTTATTTCGTGTTTTTGCTAATATTTTGTGTTATTTTGGTGTAGCCGTCGTTTCTACAAAGATGTTTGCATTACAAGATACAGGCAAAGCACAAAAGGAGGTAATGATGCTCAATATAGTTTGTCTGTATCCTTTTACAGAGCTTAAGCAGCTCTAGTGCTGACTTCTGTGTAATTTGGTATGGTATTGGTTGAGTTTGATAGTGAAGGTTTGGGTTCTTTAAAGATATTCAATGGTTTGTTTAGTTGAGTTTTTGGTATTGAAGCGAATTCAAAGGTGCTTAGCTGTTTTCTTTTGGTTAATATGTAGGTTACAAATGACTGTTTCCTTATCTGCGGCAATGTATGGAGGTGTTCCATCTCATAATCTTTTTCCTATGTACATTTTGCTGGCGAGATTGGTCTCCGATGTTAGGGATGCACAGGTAGGACTACTACTAATTTTGTTTCATTCAGCTAAGTTTCCTAAAAAATTTGAAGTGTTTTTAGATTATGATTTTTCTTCCTTCAATTGTGATTGGAGGTGGGATTTTACAGCTTTTTGCTCCCTTTTGCTGAGTAATTTTGTTTCCTTTGAAATGAAGTGTTCTGCAGTATATCGCTTTAGTCGGGCATGCATTTTGACAAACTTTGCTGGAGTTGTCGGTAATGCTCAAGCACAGGCAAACTTTGTTCTCCCTGAGATAAATAAATTAGCTGTGGAATCCAAATCTAGATCGCTTGCTATCTTACTGGTTAGCTTTGGTATGCTTTCCATGCATTTTGAATAGTTTTAAACTGATGTTTCATGGAAAAACTGGGTCTCATGTTTTTCTTTTCTCGCAGCTGGGGCCCAGAATTCTGTGCATGGAGTTGATTTAACTAAAGTTCATCCTGGTATGAAACTTTTTCCATCTGAGACATGCTCATGATAATGAATGTATAATAGTGCTGTGAGGTGTCATATTGAGATGTTTGATCTGTTAAACCATAGAACATAGCCAGAAAATATTCCATATCCATTTATTTGCATTTGGCTTACATGACTTCCACAAGTTCTCTGCTAAATTGGTCTTATTGTGCCATATTATATCTTCTCTTTTCTTCAAATTTAAGTTTACTTTATTCCGATTTTGATGAACGATAAGAGATTTGGGCAACTGCATATAACCTGTAGTAAAAGTTTTTCCCTTATGTTCTGCTTCTGCATTGTAGCACAAATGCCCTTTGAACTGAGCAGCGTGTTAGTTATGAACATGCACAACTAGAACTGTTTGGACTGACATTACAGTAATAAGTGCCAAAGATGAACATTATTGGGAGTTTTGGCAATGGTTGTCGTAAATGCCTTGATTCTTGGAGAAATTTGTTCTCTGTAGTAGATTAAAAATAAATTCATTTGACAGAAAATGGAGGATGCTGCCTATTGGGTGAGATACCCTTGGAATCACTTTGCACTTTGTGGGAGAAGTCACCACACTTGAGTTTGGGACAAAGAATGGAGGTGACATTACCTGTTAATATGAAATACTGTCTTTTAAAGGTATGATACCAAATAGATTTTGATGAACTAGAATTTATATGATTTGAAATTACTTGATTTGAAACTTGTTGAATGTAGTTTTTTGTTTGTTCATGCAGTTGAATTGTTCAAAGGAGGAAAAATCCATTTCTGTTCAAATTTCTTGTAATTCTGAAAACACGGTTTGTTTTATTTTTGATGTCTTCTTTTCCCTTTTGAGGAATTTTTTTGCATGTTCTTTTAAATGATTGTTGCTGACAGATGCGTGCTACTTTTTTGTTTTTCTTTACATAGAATACATCACAACAAATGCAAGTCAGCATTTCTGCAGAAGAGATTGGAGCTAGAGAAAAATCTCCATATCAATCATACACGTGTGGTGACATTTCTTCTACGTCATTATCTCATATTATTCGATAATGCTTGATAATTGTGCATCTTTGTCGTAGCATATCATTTTTTCTGGATTATACTTGCATGGGTTGCTTTATGATAACACTGCACTACGTATGATTGTCTCCTCCTTTGTGTTTACATGATTATGCGTGGGCACTTGGAGCCATCTGTACCTAGCATGTTGTTTAACATGGGCACTGACTTTCATAATTAATGAAAAGTTCAGTATTAATATCTTAAAGTAAATTTCTAAACAAAATTAAAAATTCAAAATAATTATGCCTGGAGGTTATATCAAATTCAGTTTAGTCTTTTGCTTTATTTATTGACATGTTAATATGTTGCAACATGATGATACCAATTTGAGATTTCTTTGCAGTAGGAATACAACAACTTGTGCCCTTGTTGTGCTTAACCTTTATTGGTTCCTCTTGTATCGAAGTTCTTTGTTTAACCAAACGTGTGCACTAAACATTTTCATAACTTGCATTGCTTAGATTGAGGGCTGGGAATGTCATCTTCAACTATAGATACTACAACAATAAGTTGCAAAAGACTGAAGGTACCATCTGATAGCCTCATCCCTGAAGCACATCAATTTGTTTTTACTTTTGGTGGTAGACATTTTCCTAATGGATATTCTTTTCCCCTTTCCCCTCTGACAAACTGAAAATCAACTGGCAGGAACCGAAGACTTTTCTTGCCCATTCTGCTTAGTCAAATGTGCCAGCTTTAAGGTTAGTGCTCTGTCTTCATATTTTTTTGATCTTGTTCTTTATTTTCTTTACCATGGTGTTCTTTATGCCAGGATTCTTAGCACAATTTTATCTTCCTGATTTTTTTTTTAGGGTCTGAGATACCACTTGCCATCATCACATGATCTCTTCAGCTTTGAATTTTGGGTTGGTAAACTTCAGGAATCTTCAATGGATTGATCATTTTCAGTTTTTGACGCAGCTACTAATCCATGGCTAATTTACAGGTAACTGAAGACTTTCAAGCTGTAAATATATCAGTCAAAACTGATTGTTGGAGATCTGAGGTCAGCAGCATTTGCCGTAAAGTATATTGTTTGAAGTTCTCATTGCTCACTTCAAAAGACAGAATTTTCATGCTCACATGTAACCAAAAAAAGAATTTTTGGAAGCAGTGTTTTAGTATATGAAATTCTTCTGCCATACGAATCTATACTAGATATATGAGGATGATCATTTGATAATGTTGTTGGTGCAATGATGCTATATATTTGCAGTCACTATGTTTTCATGTTTACTGATATAAATTAAGACTTGATAGAAGGGTACGGTATTTTTGCTAAATTGAAATTGTTCTGATGCATTAGCATAAAATTTCGATCACAATATCTTCTCTTTTGTTTTTTTTCCCAGATAGTTGCAGATGGTGTTGACCCAAAGCAGCAAACATTTTTCTTCTGGTAAGTAGATTTCCTTGTCTTATGCAAATAGTTGCTTTGATCCTATTACTGATATGTGAGAACCATATGATTAAAATTGGTGTTTTATATTCATCCTAGCTCAAAGAAACTAAGATGTAAAGAACCAAAGAATCCTGTTGAAGACTCAAATCACGTACATCCTCTAAACTTGGAGTCAAACTTGTTTCTGGGAGGCTCTGAGCTTCTTGACAAGACTGATGATAGGTCTTTTAATCTTATGCTTAATCTTCACTTCAATGGATTTCATCCTTTTATTCCAATCTACAAAAATTACACAATATTTCCTGCATTATCTGCTTGGTTGTGCTATTTATTTGTTTCTTTATTAGTCATTTTTGTACGGCTTAAACATTTGTGAAGGCAAGACCCCGTTCTCCTACCATGTATATATTGACCTGCTTGTTTTATGCATTTCTTCTGTGGCCAACTCACTTTAAAATGCTCATATCTCAGGTATACGAAATTTTCGTAATGCCAGAAATGTTGCTGCAGAATGCTCAGAATGCTTTTCTCATGGCTTTGATGCTGTCAGGGTTTCAAATTCTGGGGCACTAGCATAAACTGATCCTGAATATGTTCAATCAGTATCTGGCAATCTAGCACCCCCTACCATGCTACAATTTGCAAAGACAAGGAAATTATCTATTGAACAGTCTGATATGAGAAAGTATGCACCCATTTTTCTACATTCTTTCGTATTTTATTCCTTGCAAAGGCAATGGACAAGCACTCTACTTTTAATGGAACTTTGTCTGTCATTTGTTGGGGGCAGGTTATTGAATGTTAGGCATTGCCTTATCAGTTTTTCTACTATATAAAGCATTTTCCAATCTAATTTTCGTTGTCAAGTATTATTACCTGTCAAATTAGCGTGGCCTATTGGATTTTCCACATATGTATCTCAGCATTTATTTCCTTGCTGGTTTGTTATATATGCATGAATGATCATATGGTAATGTATTTAATCATGGAGTAGGATAATATTGGCTTACTGCAAAATTCCATGTTGGATGAGTTATGCATTAGCTAGTATCAACTTACGAGGAGGTTTTTGCCTATTACTTGTATAATTCTTGGATTGGAAGAAGCACAAGTATCGATTTAATTTTTTTCAATTTTTTTTCCTTGCAGTCGTACTCTTCTTCACAAACGGCAGTTCTTTCACTCACACAGAGCTCAGGTGATTACTAAATATTTTTTCTTAGATTCAGTTAACAATTTCACAGACATTCTTTTTTGCTTGTTAATGTTTTCATAAATTTTTATTATATTGTTTTTTCATTTGGTCGTCTCTATCCTTGTACATAATGAATTTGATCGAGCATTTAGTTAAATTTCATTTTAGACATTTAGTTGGAATCTGTGTATTGATTGTCTCATATCTGTTTCGTCACAAGCAATATTTTTGAGACTCTGGTAACAATTGCAATTATATTAAGTGAGGGGTGCTTACAATTCATCAAGTCTAATATTTGTTAAGCACTTCACTTGAGTTTCTTTTTTTGCAAATCTTCCGTATCCAAGAGGGCTATAAGAAGCAGAAGGAACAACTCCTGGGACAACTTCTAGGACAACTTAAATGACTATAAAACATATGCAAATGGCAATTGAATTTCTAAACAATATAATACTATACACAAATGGGCATTTCTGGTAATTCAAAGGGTATAGTAATTGTAAAAATGTGACAGCCATTCAGCATCTGACATTGGTAGAGTAGCGTCTAAAATTAATTTCAGGATATGGACATCCTGTTTGCTATACGTGCATTATATTTGCCAGATTGATTGTTCACTTGTCATATCATACATAAAAACAGTTGGCTGCTTTTCATAATTTAACCTTATTCCCTCCATTCCGAGCAACTTATACGAATCATTTTTTGTCGTTGATTGTGTGAAATTTTTGTAATGCTTCTACTCTTTGCTTTTTGAAGCCAATGGCCATTGAGCAAGTATTGTCAGATAGGGATAGCGAAGATGAAGTTGATGATGACGTGGCAGATTTTGAAGATCGACGGGTATGCTAGTGATTGTATTGTTTAATTCTGACGAATTATATTGTTATACATAATTTCAAGCTTTGAATTGTTTCATTAGGTTGTGTGCAATGTGAAATATTGTGTTAGAAAAAAAAAATCCCAGCTGAATACATGCGGTGTTTTGAGCTTAAGATATTCTTTACCTAGTTTGTGTTCATTCAGAAATATAATCAATTAATATCATCCTCTCAATTTTGATACAGATGCTTGATGATTTTGTGGATGTGACAAAAGATGAGAAACAAATAATGCACCTGTGGAACTCTTTTGTGAGGAAGCAGCGGTATATTCTTATTCTTATCTTCTTTGAGCCCTTCAGTTTTGTGCTCTTACCTCTGTAGGCATTTCTTTCTCATGAATCATGATAGCTGTTAAAACAAAGTTCATTTTTTATGGCAGCGTGCTGGCAGACGGCCATATCCCTTGGGCATGTGAGGCATTCTCCAGATTGCACGGGCAGGACCTTGTCCAAACTCCAGCCCTGATTTGGTAACTCAATCTGAGTTTGGAGTGGTCGTTGCATAGATTCTACCTAGTTTTACACGAATTATCTTTGTGATTATTAATTTGCTTGTTTGGTTTGCAGGTGCTGGAGATTGTTTATGATCAAGCTGTGGAATCATGGCCTTCTTGATGCTCGCACCATGAACAACTGTAACATTATTCTCGAACAATATGAAAAGCAGTACTCCGATACCATGAAAAGCTAGAAGGAAGATCTCTTTTTGCTTGCGGGCGACTAATGAAGTGCTATTCTTGAACATCTACCTGCATTTTTTGACCCGCTTCCTGCAAGGTTTTACCAGCATTTCATTATGGCCAAATCACAGTACATTTATATTACTTTGTTCATCTTACTCATATGTAATAACTTTTTTGTTTTTGTTAAATAAATTTATAGCACATTTATATAGTCAGATTAAAATTTAGACTCTTCGATGCTCAGTTTTGCTTCGTTTTTATATATTTGGAAGATATGGATTGCGCAGCTTCATACGGAATTTCTTGCTGGAAATGTCATTTATAAGAACGAAGCCAATGTTGGCAGAAGCCCTAGCAAGGAACGTGAGATGTCGTCTGGACAAAATGACCAGTCGTTTCAATCTTATCTAGAAGGATTGAAGAATGGGAGGACTTTGAGCAGTTCTCTTCTTTAATAGCAAAAGAAACGCTTGCGGAGTCTACGGACGCCTATTTCTCCCACCGACAAATGAGTTTGTTTCATAAGCTTACAAAATTAGCAGCTACGTGTGCCCGTGCATGCGATTTCCCGATTCTAGCAAAGCAAATTTCTGCACACGTCTGTCGTTTAATGGTGAAAAGATGTTTCTGCCACTGCCCTTTTTGCCTCTCATCCTTCTCTGTTTGGGTGATCCACTTATTGCTCGTCAAATAATCGCAGGACGTTAACTTTTTTGCATGACCCATCTTCGGTAACAATTTTAGATAGATCTTGAGGCTGGTGCTGTCCAAATAAGATCAGTAGGTAGGTAGAGCTCGAATTTCACGGCCAGGTCAGGACCAATGTCTTTTGCCCAGTCCAATCACAGACATGAAATGCAAAGAAGAGGAAGTTGGTCGCAACCTTGTCTTTATTTCACCAAATCAAGCACAACTTTTTGCCAAATTGAAACTTGAAAGACACATATCAGCCACGGAGGTGTGTAGGGCTGTACACGCGTTATGGGGAATCTCAGGTTGTTTATGTCGTCATATAAGTCGTGCCACTTATCACCAACACGTGCATGTGGTTTGCCATGCAATATTGCCATTTGCCACATAATGCCCTCATTTATTATCTTTGCCTTCACCCATGTTGCTTCTACGGCGTCGTTGCACATTTCCGTCGGTGTCTTTGCAACTCTTCTTTTCCGTCAGTTTCAGGAATTAACTTTGTATATTAACTTTGGCTTTTAGATAAGTAGATAATTCTATAAAAATGACTAACAGTTAGACTAACTAATCACAGGGGAAATTTTTCACTAGTCGAGGTGTTTTCGTTAACTAGAGACTATGACACCAAATAATGGAAGAAAACCTGTCTCAGTAATTTATAATCAGAAGAAATTACAATTGAAGCAAATAAATGTCTTCGTAAGCCCTAATCAGGAGTAATGTAGGCTGCAAATTAAAGTAATAAAAAAAAGAGTAACAAGGGTAAGTAGTATCTTGATTGCAAGGATCTACCAACACTAGAAACTGCATAATTAACATGTCTCTATATATTGATTGGATCACAAATCGCTATCTCCTTCGGCAAACAACACACTGACACATCTAACTACTAACCCTTCCAATGTCATCCACATCACTCTTCCAAGTGCCACACCATACAAAACCAGAAAATAAAACGCTACCGTTAGATCATCAAAGGTGAAGATGTAGAGTCCAAAAGTAACTCATCCTAGTTAGTCTTTAACTCAACTTCACTTTCCCATGGTTGCTCTATAAATGCAAACTTTATCAACCTCCCTCTCCATCACTACCAACTTTAAACCCCCCTACCCACCACCTTTCTCCTCCATAAAACTAACCCATTATGGGTACGTTCACTCTTTATGTCCATTCCATTTCTTCTTCCTTCTCTTTATTTCACATTCTATAACAAAATTCGGCCCCAATTCCACCCGATTATTTTTCCCGATTGATATGTAGAGATTTTTTGAATTTATGATATCTCTATATATAATTTAATCAAATTTATCGTTTTGACCTGCATGCAATTTTTTTTAACAATGTTGAAAGGACCTAATCTCAATCGGTACAGTAGTTTTTACGACGTCGCTGAACACGCCACCAATGCGCGTGACGCTATCGAGGAGCTGGAGGCAATCTACAGCTCTGATGAGTTCAGAATGTACGCCTACAAGATCAAACGGTGCACAAGAACCCGCAGCCACGACTGGACTGAATGTCCTTACGCTCACCGCGGCGAGAAGGCCACTCGCCGGGACCCGCGCAAGGTCCCCTACGTGGCAATCGCTTGCCCCGCATTCCGAAACGGCCGGTGCCACAAAGGCGACTCGTGCGAGTACGCACACGGCGTATTCGAGTACTGGCTCCACCCTTCCCGCTATCGTACGCGGCCATGCAATTCTGGTCGTTTTTGTCAACGTAAGGTTTGTTTCTTCGCCCACACGCCTGACCAGCTCCGGTCCGGCCGCAAGTATCTGAGCCATCCGTTTGGTTACAAGACAAGAGTGAACAGTGGAGATGAGAGGAGGAGTGGGGAATCTGGAAGTGGAGAAGACGTGGCAGTTTTGGGTTCTCCTACCGTCAGGATGGATGGTGGGAGTTACTTTGAGGGGGTTTCAGAGTTTTTGGATAATTTAAGGAAGTTGAAGATCAACGGTGTGGATCAGAAGAGACGCGTTGAGGTTTCGGATCAGCCGTCCGATGGAGTGCCGCAGAATATTGATTGGATTTCGGAATTGGTGAAGTGATTATGATCAGTGTGTGTGATTGGTTCGATCAAGATTTTGGGCTGCTGCTGTTGTGGGTGGTAACTGTCATAAAGGAAATATTAAATCTCCTGATTTTTAATTGTGTTAATTTAATTTCTGGTTTTTCTTGTTTGATTTCTGATGGTCCTGTGTAACTGTACAATGTGTTTATGGTTTAGAAAGATAATCAGTGAAAGTATTATAGTGCAATTAATTTTAGTTTCTGTTTTGTGGAATATGTTACTATTTGTGTTAAATTTAATTTAATTTATGTTAAGAGTTATTATGTAAATTAAAGTGCATTTAGATGTTTATTAATTAATAAAGTACTCTGTTAAGTTGAGATTCGGAAACATGATGAGCTGCCCGATTTATCAATTGAACTTAAAAGATGTCTATACAATAAACTTTAATTTGTCATAAATCTAATATTTTCTAGTTTTGTAGTACTAATTGAGTCTTATACATACATGGATTTAAGGTCGGGCTCCGACAAGCTTCCATGGAATGGAGGATTGTGTTGCACAGATTCAAGTATGAGAATTGACGACAGACTCGATTAAAAGGAGTTACAGTCAAAGACAGGTTTTTGAGGAGCAGAAATTTTAATCTTTTCAAATTGGCGAAATGAGCATAAGAAAGATTACCTCTCGGGAAGTTATGACCAAGATACAAAATTTTCAGCTTCATGAAACCTCCAAGACATTCAGGAATAGTTCCTCTCACCCTCAATTGATTATAGGAAAAGGCGTAGATAAGAGGCTGAAGTGAAGTTTCTAATAGCACCTGATATTGTACCATGGAAGCTATTGTTACGAAGCAAGAGCGTTCCAAGATGCGGGAAACTATATGACTAAAAGAATTGAAAAAAATGTCAGATAAGATATCTAAGCGAAGTCTGGTTTCGGAGATCATCAGGAATTTGCCTTGCCAACTACAGGAACTTTGGTCAAGAAACACAAGAGAATTGACGCCGAAAACACACAAAGAATGGCTGTTGAAAGTGTTAGAATATGAGAAGTCGAGCATAGATAGAGAAGAGCAATTAACATGGGACAACAATGGAGCAAAATGAAGTTGACATTTTGACAAGTACAATTGCATCAAAGAAGAAAATTCAATTTACGAGTGGTTTAATATATTACTTTATTTTTGGTCAATGTAAATTTTGTTAACAAAAAATTGAAAAGTATACAACCATACGACTTCCATATACAATCCAACACAAAATGTCAACAAGTCTCTCTTTCCCTAAACTACTCTTACGGAGCTCGAGTTTCACCATATGGAGCGAGAGATAAGAAAAGTCCGAATAGAAGAGCTAAACCAACAACAAAAACAGTCTACCCTCATCCCAACTACAAAATCTGCAGAAACAATTTTGCAACAACTAATTAATCAAAGAATCAACTGTAAACTATATCCATACCCCAACTATAGTGCTATCTGTACAGTTATGTAACACTTTAGAACGAACTGAAGTTCAAATTCTTCTCACAATGTTATTAATATCAGGTACTAACCCCTTGAAAAACACCATCATTTCGTGCCCTCCATGTCCAGTACACCGAGGCTGTGAGAGCAACTCTTCGTATCATGGACAGTCTACTCTTGCTTCCAGTTTTCCAGTAAAACCAGGAGCATCAATGTCACATATATTACATTTCTTCAGTCTGTCCCGGGTAGCCAATCTCTTCTTCAAAGCCAACCAAGTGATGAAGCAGTGTTTAGGTATACCTTCTTTACCCCACACCAGCCCCCACCAGCAAACTATTGGGCCTTTTGGACGTAATTGTTGCTAGACACCAGCTATGATGTAGACCCTATTTTTTGTAAACTTCCAAGATATATAGTCCTCAGAATTGGAGCATCCTCTATACTGTGCAACACATTCCCAAGCATGCTGCATTACCTCATCAGAAGGATCAGGCAAAATCCACACATCACAAAGTTAAGCCTTTTTTTGGTATATTCGAATCAAGTTTGCTAATCCCATCAAAAGCTTCAACTAGAGATCTATCATGGAACCAAGGATTAAACCAAAAAGCAATGTCAAAATCATTTCGAGAGAGTAGCAAAACATACCTCGGAATACCTCTCGTAACTTCAATGTATTCTTCCAACTCCAGCTGCAATCTGGGGTTTTAACAATACACCAATAGCTCATCATTTTTAACTTGTTATTTTGAAGTAGTTTAAACAACTCCAGCTGCAATCTGGGTTTAAACAATGTTATTTTAACTTGTTAAAAAGCAAAGTCACCAATAGCTGCAATCTGCATGAACCATTAATCCTCTCCCTTCCACTCAATTCGTCTTGTATCCATTTATACCCTAAAGAATCCATGTCTATCTTGTAAAGACCTCTTTCTTAATTTCTCTAACCTTCCGTCTTCCCGGTGCTGTGACGCCACAATGAAAGGTGGATAAACCAGTATTACACCATAACATTTTGGGAATAATTGATCTATTTTTGTTTACATACTCTTACATAATTTGTCACTGGAATTTATTTTTTGTGTGCCACCCTATATATATTGGTTTTCAAGAACTAGGAAAGCTTCGTTGACTAGTGAAGCTAAAACCTAGAAATTTCAGAACACGTATTAACCTACAATATCCTTAATGCCCTTAGAGTTATTTTTTGGGGAAAATACGCATGCCACTAAACGCTCCTCCTTGCTTAAATGTTTTCTTCATTTTTTGCTTCTCCTTAAAAATAATACGACTCTGCATGCCCTAAATAACCTCACACGTTGCCTTAATTAGTTCGTAAAAATCATTTTACTTTCAACTTGCCATGCAGTGCGACACGTGGCAAATTAACTCGCATGTCGGGTTTATGACTGTCAGTCGTAGCTTTTGCCGGACACCATTCTACGAACGCAAATCTATACAATAAAGATTTTATAACACAAATCAGAGAACAATTTGATTATTCAGAAGGAACACTCACAAAAAGACCCATTAACAGGAAATGATATATGATCATCATGGGAGAAATTAAACTTCCAAAAAAAAAAAACAAAGCAAATAACAGCCAGGAACTCCTCCAAATAAACGATCATAGTAGTAAATATATATATAAAAAGAAAGACATCAGCTCCATCATCTCTATCGACTGAAATCTTCTGATCTTCACAACTGACAATCCAACCAATCGTTCGGGCAGAGATGATCCATCGATCAAGACAAAACTAGACTTCTAAGTCTGTTGACCCGTGTACTGCTGTCCGTACTGCTCCGCCTTCTCCCTCAACTCCTTCGCCTTCCCCGCCAGCTTGTGGCGTGCCTGCTCCAGCTGGTCAGCCCCTGGTGGATGCCTCCCCGTCACATACCTGCCACATTTACCATCCATATTCCAGTTAATTACATGCCACATTACTAACGTTAACACAAACCAACTTCAGATCATAATTACTGGAATCATTTCACGTAAAAATCAATGCTAGGTGCACCTGTAAATCCAGGATAAGACGGTAATGGCAGCAACACCGAAACCACCAGAGGCAAGGAACCCTGTGATGAGTAAAGCAACGGTGATAACGGCAGGGACAATAACCGGACTGAAAATAACCAGCAGAGGGGTGGCAACAGTCAAGGCAATGACAGTGGCGGCAAGAGTCAAACCAGAGAGGACCAAGAGCGACCCACCAGCCGTCACAGCGGTGGCTGCCTTCACCAACTGGTGTGACTTCGGCTGCTGCTGGATCTGCTGCGTCGTCGTTTGCTGAGGCTCCGCCATTGATCTTTTCTTTTTTAAATCAGAAGAATAATGGACGGTTGTGATTTTAGGTTGTGGGTGGAGGGTGACGGAAGGGAAAATTATATAGAAGGAGAGGTGAGAAGATGGGTCCCAGTGAGGTTGGAACGTGTCAAAATAGAAGAGGCACGTGTTGAGGACGTTGTCACGCAAGGGTTGCATGCAAGGAAGCGGAGCTGTGTTTAGGACACGTAAGTTTTTGTCGGCTTTTGATGCCACGTAGGTTTTTGTCGCGGAGGAATGGTGTCCAGATAGATCGTGATTATCCAGCTGTGTTGCAAAGATTCATAAAAGTTCATGTCTGCATTCAGACATAAACAAGATTCTTGGATTTTAGGTCATAATCTCAGGCCCAACAACTGACAAAACAGAACATGCCTTGGATTGTTGACGGCCCAAAATCAACATACAGCTTATTTTTCATTGAGATTCTTATACCAACAAGTATAACTAATTCTTATCCCTGGGGGGTCGCCTGCTGGTTGGGATGTAAGTCCCAAGTTTACAGTCCCGAGTTCGAACTCTAAGGGGAGCTCTGTCAGTCGGACGAAAATCTTAGGTTGGCAATAGAGTTTGATGGATAATTCTCTCGGCCACTGACTCCCGATGAGGTGCTGTAGTGATTACACTTGTGTACGAGATTAAGTCCATTGTCGGTGTCAGTTATGACTCTATGAACATTTCGCATCGGGGAGTAATACATGCATGAAAACGTCTAACATGAGTATACTACTACTGGTCGCCCCTGACTCTCATTTTTCATCGTAAAAAAAAGTATAACTAATTCTTTTAATTATATCGTTTAAAAAAATCCTTTTAATAATTGAAGATACTAAAGCTGCTTATTCATGATAAATTAAATGGCACAATAAAGATATTGAGTTTTTTAAGACTGTAGTTGGACTAATATATCGTTGTTTTTACATTTTTGAACTTTTAAGAAATATATTGAAGAGATGAATGGTGTAAACGCAAGTAATTTGTGCTTGATTCGGGCGATGTAGAAAGACCCTGAAGTCAAGGTCCTTTCATAGCCTCAACACAAACAAATCTTGTGGACTAGATGTTCACACGATGACATGAACGTGCATCACAGAATTACTATTCTTAGGTCTTCTCCGTCAAATTCAAACAAAAACCGGGAAAATTAGTGAGGACATATTTTGATGATCATGTGGAATTCTATGTGGAATTTCTTTTATTAGGCAAAAGAAGAACCAGTAACTAAGAGCTTTCAGTTAATCAATTATTTTAGAAAAAAAAATATCACATATTTAAAAGATAATCATCGAAATTAAATAAAGATGATACTCATGATAACCACGTTTTCTATTAAAGTCTGCATAGACTACTAAATGTAATTGACAACTTGAATGGGTTCTTTTCATAATTTATACAGTTGCCGCCTGCAACTTGATTGCTTAGAGATAGATGCTCATGCACCCAACAAAATGAATAGTAAAATGTTTTTTTTTGCCGACAAATAATATTTAATTTGGAGCACAATGATATGAAAATTGAATCCGCATCACCGCTATGTGAACATATAATATCCTTTTTAGTGCTATATTAAAGTTTAATTGTTTGAACCGTAGCCGAACCAGTGAATACCCAAGGACGTGGTTTGGTCACCCGGGTTCAAATCTACGATATGCTGAAAATGGATACATGCGTTAATACCTCCCTGTATTGGGTGGAGGCTCGACCAACAAAAAAAGTTTAATGGTTTAATTATAAGTAAATGATCTGCATTGGGATATCTACGTTATTTTAATAAGGAGATTGATAGTAACTTTACGCCATCTTAGACCAGTTTTAAGAGTTTTACATCTATTATGCAAATTCAAAGTAGGTGTCCCTCTCCCTAAAAATGAGGGTTAGTTCACAACGGGCCATGACCAATAAGACCAGCTCGTTAAGAGAACCTCTTATTTTTTCGATATCGCATAATGGTCAGTGCTGACATAAGCATATGACGCCATCCAATATATCAACCAATCCATTTCCCCACTTGTTCCTTGAAATTTCATAATGGCATTACCAACAAATATATAAAATTCAGAAAAACAAATCCACTTGTGCTGCATTCCCATCTCTCCCATCTTTCCATCCCATATAAATAAATACCCTGTGACCCCCTTTTACTCTGAATTCGATTCCTTCCAATCCTCTCTCTCTCTCTCTCTCTCTCACACACACACAATTACTCAGACTATATATCGTCCAATATTAATTATTCAAATATGAATGAGATTGGTTTGTCCGAGTCTGTCTCTAATTATCATCAATATCCTCGACCCTCTAGTTTTAGCAGTCTCGTCCCTTGTTTAACCGAAAACTGGGGTGACTTACCGTTAAAAGTTGATGATTCTGAGGATATGGTCATTTACAGCCTTCTAAGCCACGCCGTTAGTTCCGGTTGGTCTCCGTTAGATTCAACTACCTCCACTAACAGCAACGTTAAACTCGAATCAAGCAATGAGGCGGGTTTGATCGGGCCGGTTGTCGAGCTGGATGATGAAGTGGCTTCAGCTAAAGCATTGTTTGGAGGTGCTCAAATTCTTGATTCGAAGCGAGAGAGTTTGTTTATTAAAAATGTTGAAAAGAAGGTTTCAAGAGGGAAGCATTACAGGGGAGTGAGGCAGAGACCGTGGGGGAAGTTCGCGGCTGAGATACGGGTCCGGCTAAAAAAGGCGCAAGAGTTTGGCTCGGCACATTCGAAACTTCGGAGGAAGCGGCTTTGGCTTATGATCGAGCCGCTTTTAGGATGCGTGGCACGAAGGCTTTGCTAAATTTTCCGCACAAAGTGGGGTCTCATGAGCCTGAGCCAGTTAGAGTCACGGCTAAGCGTAGGGAGCCGGAAACAGAAGGAAAAGCTTTGGATAGTGGATCGGCTAAGAGGATAAAGGCTCGGCTGCGAGTGTGTATGAAGTGGGACCCAAGATTAGTATGATGCCAGTTGGCGAGCAGCTATTGGTCAGTTAGAAACCAAAAAAATGGGAAAGTGGCCTTGTAAATTTTTTGTGGTGGTTTGGGAATGGCTGGGTTGGTTGGTGGGATGTGAATAGAATGGCATTTTGAGAGAGCCCTCTCTATTTTTCTTTTGAATGACATGCATACGCAGAAAAAAAGGTGTTAGAACGGGAAAAAGAGTTTTGAAGTTTTGGCCTAAATTATAATTACCCAGCTGGAACTGATGATAAAAAAGTAAAGCAATAAGGCCACTTATTTGGATTTCTAATTTCATTTCATAGATTCTTGAAAGTACAATAGATTAAATTAGATTTGAATTAACAATTTTTTTACAAAGATCAAATTTTACAACATAAAGGCTGAGGGTTTGGATGCTCCTTCAGCAAACAACAGGGGCGTTTCTAAATAGTAACAGCCTTTTATATCCGTCGTCACCTTTGTCTCCTCAACAATAGGAATTTAGTCTCTGAAACCTCAACTAAAATAATTATGTCTTTCATCAAAGAATGAAATTGTTATGAGGACATGTGGAGAACCACACTTTACCAACCCCCCACTCTCCCTCTAAACAAACCAACCCAAAAAAATGTAATGATGAACAAAATCTCCAAAATTTAGACTTTAAAAGTAAAAGAAAAAATGAGTTGGTTGATTATGATGAAATGGGATAAAATAGTAATTTCGCTTGCTTCTTAACATTCGTATAGCTTTAACGGCGCCTTACGAATTGCGATCAGAGTAAACTAGTTTAGAAGCCCGTACGGGAATAGTATTAAAATAAATATAATTTAAAATTTAATTAAATTTAAATTATATAAAATAAATAATACATGTAATTATAAAAATTAATTGTTTAAAAAAATTATGATTGATAATTTTTATGTGTCAACTTTTGTTCGGTATACATAGTATATTATAATTTTATTAAATAATTTTTTCGTTATGTCAATTCAATCAATTAATCTTAAGTCAAACTGAAGAATTTTTTTTTTGTATTTGTGTATTTAAATTTTTATTTTATATAATTGATAATGAATAAATTTTTTTTGAAGCATTACTTTTTTTTATTCAATAAAATATTTTAGATGAAAAATAGTATGATTTTTTAAATATTTTTTATTGTAGAATGCATCTATGTAAAATAACTTATACGGATGAAAATTTATCTAATGATAATATTAACAAT
>CAODLS012218851.1:0-10674 GCA_948243855.1 Flueggea neowawraea | reverse complement strand
GAGCTACTGTGCATTGTAAGAGAAAGAGGTGTAACTGGAGAGAGCGAGAACCCTAGGCTTGGCCATGTGGCGTCCCAATTTGCCAGATTTTCCCCAGATCCCACAGCTCTTAGCCACTCGGATCGACATCACGATTTTCTGTTTCGTCCCTTCGATTGCCGCCTCGCACGCTCGCCGGAGCTCCTCGTCGTCCGCGCTCGATTTCGCCATTTCTCGTTACTTGCTTTGCTATCAAGGCTTTCAAATGCTATAATATCACAACAACGAAGAAGAGATCAGCTTCTAGATAGCAAGCTAGAGCGTCAAATTCAGCAATGTTTTTATTTTACTATTCAGCTTTTTGTTTTGTTTATATTTCCTCTCGCACACAAATGAAATGATTATTGCTCTCTCTCTCTCTCTCTCTCATGTTTCGGTACAGATTGGGCTTTAGGCCCCATTCGCCGACGAGTACATTTCTTCCTTTTTAATTTTTATGGGCCTCAATTGGATAGTTAAAGCCCATTTCACTATTACATAGGCCCACTCTCTCGCTTCTTGGATTTCGTTTTAAGTTTTCTTTGCTTCGATTGGATAGTTAAAGCTCCGTATTACATAGGCCCACCCTCACGCGTCTTGGATTTCGCCTAAGCAGGACATGTCGCCTAGAGGCAAGTCATCATCACCAATTACTAGTCGTCTACCTTCACTGAGCTTCAATAGATTAAGTCGAGGGTGGATCAGGTTGAAGATCTTTAATATTTACCATCATAATTCAAGATTATTATAATTCCTAAATTGATATGCTAAATGCATATTCAACAGTATTGTTAGTTTAATGTTCATAAAGTTTCCTCAAGACCTTAGTAGTTTTTATTTAAAAACATAATTGTTACATAATTTCAAGCAACCACAATATTAGAAGTTCAAAGTATGAGTCTTGTTTGACTCGAATATGAATTAGTCAAATTCAAAAAACATGAAAACACTAGTAATTTAAAGAAAAGGCTTCAAATGATGCGGATCATTTAATTAATAATAACAATCAATACTCACGAAAGTGCAACTACAAACATGAAGTGAGAATCGAAGGAGCTAATGAATGAGCCAAAATGTTATGAAGTTGCCTCATCCTGGAATTGTTTGAGACCGATTAGGAAATCTAAGCTGAAGCTTCACATGGTAAGTGGCATCCACGTCTACCGGCTCTCCGTCAGTTTGCGAAAAAACGGCAACGCCGCGAGCAAATGCAAAAGAACCGGTGCCACCCACGACGGTAAGTCGATCTTCACTGTCATGATCTGCGTGCTTGGCTTGCACGCTAAGGCTGCCCGAATACTCGGGCGCATCAAAGTTAAGATAAATAATATTGAAAGCTGAATCCGCGAATTTCTCAGCCGGGATTATGAAGCCTTGAGCTCTTCCAACGACACGGTACGTATTTCGAGGACCTTCCGTCAGGGCAGTAAAAGCTCCGCCGTCGACTCTAGACGTCTGTTAAACATTGTCAGAGCTTGAAAATCGAGGCTGTTGGATGTAAAGTGACAAGAAAAGCCAAGGAATTGTTTGGTTGTTTGAAGGTGTTCTGTGAGGCATTGGTAAGAGCAAGTATAGAAGAACGACTGCAAGAATCGCCAAGGAAACAGCAGCGCAAAATATGACCCTGCAAAGCATGTCGCACCGGCGGGCCTCTGTCAAACATGTTAGCTTGGCATCAGGGTTCTAATCTAAGAGGGTGAATTCAGACATTTTCTATTGCAATTAGGCTCTCATAGTTAAATGGTTTTGTCCACCTAATTCATGCTTTCAGCACATAAGCTACAAACGAATAATAAATCAAGATGTGATTGGGAAATAGGAAGATACCAACTACACCACCAAAAACTATTGGCGGTGGTGGTTGGTAAAACCTGCCTTTTGATTTCTTACACTAGCAAAGCTTGATCTTCCAGATGATAAACTCGTAAACCGTCCTACATAGACAATCCTGGTGCTGTTGCCATCACCACAGCCCAGGGGGAGGAACTGAGGAAAACTAATTGGTACCCCGCTTATATCAACTGCAGTTCTAATATACAGAAGAATGTGAAAGCAGTGATTGATGCAGCCACAGATGTTGTCCTTCGACCGTCGAAGCAAAAGAAAAGAAGAGCAAAGCATAAAGGCCAGATACTTTGCAGGTTCTACAGGGTCTCAAGTCTCACCTCAACCAGTTATAGTTTCTCCGGGAAATGGGCAGCCTCGGTTAAAATATGGCCATCAATCTAATAATTTTTGCCGATCCATCTCAATCAACACATAAACTCATAAAAATTGTGAAGGGAACCTCACTACGACCTTCTCAATATATGCAACAGAACCAAATCATAAAACATCTCATCAAGTGTCGGCCCTCTGTTCACCAAAGAAGGTTCGGTCGGTCACATAAATAAAATCATTCCCCTAAACTGCGTCATCGTAGAAAACATAGCCCAGAACAGAAGCAGAATCGCAAACCAATAATAGAACATTATAAAGCGTGTTATCTTTCACCATAAACGAAGCAATCCAGGCATCGAACTGACAGGATAATTGTTATTACAGATGTATGATTCATTATCAAAGATAAAGGATGGACTTACCAAATGAAGCTCAGGAAACAAACTCTGAAGCACCTGCACCATACTACGAATGTAGGACGACCAAATATATAAAAACGATAGAACATCCCCAATTGTTCTCTCTTGGGACTCCAAATAGCACTATATCCTGATAGTTAGCACTATAATTGTTTAATATACATAAAACATTAGTAGCACTGTTCCATTACATGTTTCAAATTCAAGGATCTATTCAATGTACCCCGAGTGAAACAGACAAGCAAAAACAAGTCATCAAATCAAAAGACACTGCGTGCCCTCCTCCTTTAATCCGGGCTTGGGACTGGCTGTGAATGCAACACAGGTTGAGTTACACGCATACAACCAAGCATGCAGCACTCAAACGGACCAAAAATTCACCTCTCACATCAACATTCTCAGCACGCAAAACAGCCCAAAAGCTGAACTGTTTCACATCGCAACAACATCCTAGTCACATCAACCAGACAGCTCATCCCAAACAAAAACTTTTTAAGCAACATTCCAGTAAAAGCACAAATTGCACACTTCTCAAACCATAGAAAACAGACTGCTCCACGAACCACAAAACCACGACTGCGTAAACAACCATCGAAGTTTTATCGTGTAGAAATATGACGAAGACATACACATGAATCACTTCTCTATAAAGGAGACCATAAAGTATACCTCTTTTGGAGGAATCCCACAAATAAGGCAACCAGAATAACTCCAACAGAACAAAAAGGCAGCAAACTCCACTCATCATCCTAGGCGCATCCATATACAGTAAACCCAATCAATGCACACATCCCTAAAGGAGAACCATAAGCATACCTCTTTCGGAGGATCCAAAAAAATATGGCAACCACTAAGCAGTTGAGATGGCGAGGAATTAACAAAGCCAAAAAAGCTGTGAACCCAGTCATCATCCAAGGTGGATCCATATTCAGTAAACCAATCAATGCACACGCTCGTTCCGATATCAAGGTGAAACCACATATTAGCTTTTGTGTCTGTTAATTATAGTTGTATGTAAAGGAATGGAACAGGTTGTCAGAACTCAAATCTTACTGTTTCGCCTACAGAGCCACCACCTTCATTATCAATTTATCAAAAGGCATAATCACTTCTATATGATCCACAGCAAACCTCCAATCTGATTTTCTGCAACTCAAATGTCCAACACATAGAAACATAAACAACACTAAAAATCGCTGCAAGCCCTCCTTTTTTCCGGGCTTGGGACCGGCTGTGTATCAAATACCACAGGCGGAGTTACATGCATGCACACACACACACGCACCCACACATTCACACACAAGAAAATAAAGGATGCAGATATAAACAGAGCCGAAGGCAAACTAAACAAATATACTTCCATTACTAAAGTTCAACCAAAAAACAACAGATCTAGATTCCAACACTTCTGCAAGAAGTTACAACTTCGCACAAGATTCGAAAACAGCTTCTTAACAGAGATCACAAGGTATGTTCCACATAGAAACTACCATCAACAAAAAGAATATCTACAATACCATAACATAACTGCACGTCATCAAGCATAATAGTTGGTATTAAAAAAGAAAATCAACTAGACATCAGCTTCACGCAAAATAACCACCACCTTCAACAAAGAACACAGTTCAGACCATTTGCTACATAAGAACGAAGGCCTTTCCATCAGGAGAAAGAATAGCAGCAATAATCAACAAGGATTGAACCATGATGGCAACAATGAATGCACTAAACCAAGACTTGAACAATCTATATGTCAACTGCCAAAACACCATGCCCTTACCAAGTAGCCCATTCAAAAATACTATAACAACTCCAGAGACCGAATGTGCAGTACACAAGTTCAAAAATTTGGCACACACCAGATAAACCATTCACTTTCTGTAGTCTAAGCTAACACATTGTTTTCAATGCACATAACAATTCCATCTTAATGTCATGAAGCAGTCACCAATCACATAATCATTCCATTTTCAATGTGTAGAACATACCAGAGTGAACTGATTCAACAGCAATTACCAATCTACTTTTTCTGCACAATCTTCAACACTACCTTTCCCACACATTAAAGGCCAAGAAATCTAAGCAAAGACATGGAAGAGATTTTACATTTACAGTGTAGTTTCCAGTTTGCTCGGACCATCTAACCTGAACCACAATGTACCTGAGAAAAAAACACCACCACCTCATAGATGTTACCATAGCAATTACTACCATTAAAGAAAGTGAAAGACTGAAAGTTAGAAGCTCAGAAAAACCCCCTTCTGAAAAGCAATAGAATAACGCAGCGAACAAACATGGGACCCCAGAGCATATTATTAGAAAACCTGGAAGTGAGTACACCACAAACCAAACACCAGCAGTGAAGAAAATAAACTAATTAAGATGAAAAAAGAAAAGAAACGTAAACAGAGTAAAAAAAAACCATATACTCCCACACAACTTCACACATATATCTTCATCTGATAAAGTATCTGCAGTATCAACAAAAACTTGTAAATGGTCATAAGAAAACCAACTTAGACAGCATATATTGGTTTAAGAAAAGTCAAAACTAAAAGAAAATCCTACAAAAACACTCAGCTTCAATGTTAATCAATTAGCTAACCATCTAATGAATCCTCAATTAAACAAGGGGACAAACAGGACAGAAGTCACCATCTAAGGTAGGAATATCAAACCAAAATTTCCTTTCACCAGCTCCCGGAATATGCATGCCAGGAAACCCAAGTAATGGCCTACATCACCCACACAAAGACCAAATTGAGAACAGGCTTCAAGCAACACAAATGGGAACAACAGATACAAAAGAGATCATATTTAACAAGCCCCCTGGTTCATCTCGTGGCTTTAAGATCAAAGCCAAATTAAGGATGTGATGTGACACAAACCAAACACCATCAAACAGCCAATAGTGAACCACTTCTTTATGGAAAGAAAACCACACTCATTAGGATGGTCCAGTGCCCCTGATTTGTCATCACAAAACGCTGCAAGCAAATGGCCCATTTGCATCAAAAAAACAAGCAAGCCAACAAAAAAGAAGAAGAAGAAAATAAGTGACAAAGACGAAGGAAGATCCTTAGTAGCCTAGATAACAATGTCTAAAAGGCTTCATTTCCAAAAGTATATTTCCATAAACCAATCACCTGAAAAACCATAATGCAAACACAACCTTAAAACACTTGTAATAGATTTAGGGAACAAAAATCAATTATTCCAAACAAGAATAGACTTGTAAATGAGAGACAAAAAGTAAACAGTAAACCCAAAGAGGAATGAGAAGTAAGTCACAGAACCAATTAGTATACACTGTTGCCAAAACCTCAAAACCGATTAGTACACACTGTTGCCTAAACCTCAACTTCAACTTCTGAAGTTCTTCAATCGTGAAACTGGCAGATGAATCCTAATTAAACTACTCGAGATGACACAAAACGAACACAAAACAGACGATCCCTAAAACAACCAGCGCAAGTCCAAATAGACTGATCAAGCAACAGAAGGAGAAGTACCAAACCAAGCTTTCTCCAGCTTTCACAACATGACAGCCAGGAAGTCCCAGAGAAGGCCTACAGCACCCACAAAGACCAATTGAGATCTATTATTACCACAAACTACAATCAGAACAACGATATGATAAAAAAAAGTTAGAAGACAATGTTCCATTCAGACAAAACTTCCTGGATTGTCTTGTCCCAGAAGAAATATCAAACCAAGCTATCTCCACCTTCCATAAAATGAATGCCAGGAAGTCCAAGAAAAAGCCTACAACACCCACAAATACCGTAATTGAGAACATTTATAACCACAAACTCCAGTCGGAACAACAATATGATAGAAAGAAGACAATGTTGCCATCCAAACAAAACCTCATGTATTCTCTTGTCCCTTCTGAGCTTATAGAAGTGAATATCCCAACTACCAACGCAATCCATACAGATGAAAACTTCCTAGACAATCTTCATCAAAAGGAATCTTTATCAGAGGCTGCAAAAGTGCGGCGAAACCAGAAAATCTAATTAGGATCCAGCACACAGAGACAACCAATTAAAAAAAAATAAACAGAAGGTTGGAAGATCATGGAAGATCCCGAGTGGACTAGAGGGCCTCGATAATTCTACCGACGGCAACTCCCTGCCAGAAACTATTTACGTGACCCCAAGACCTGAAAAACCATGCAGGCAAACACAAACTCAGACTCTGGCCAACGATCCAAGAATCAAAATCCATCATCTTTAACAGCCAGGCAACAGAACAGCAAGAGGAGAACAAACTTATCCAGCAAGGTAAGATTCTCGGGATTCATTATCCAATCAACGGCAAACTGCAGGCCACAGATCCATGAGCTAGTCTGAATTTGGAAATAACTGCCATCCGAAGAAAAGAGCCATTTGCAGTAGGTTGAGGAAAAAGTAACATCACATTAAAGGTCCCTTAACATACTAATTTGGAAATACATTCATACTCCACATTGCAGAACCCACTATTTATTCACAAACCCAAACGCATAAAAGGCATGAAACATGAGTATGACAAAATCATGACCGAATACCATCCTCATCCAAACAAAGCGGAGTATACTGAGATTTGAAAAACAAACATAACAACACAAAACATGTTGCAATATAAAACAACACAGCAGCAACAGAATAAAAAGAAAAGTCAGCTTTGTAACCCCCTTTAAAGGCACAGAACAAGCTCTCTCCCCCCTTGTTCACAACCAATTAAATAACTGCCATCCCAAGTAAAGAGCCATTCGCATGTAGGCCATGAACAAGTATGACATACTCCAGCATAACTGATAATGACACCCTGAGAAAGGAAACTACAGCTATCATAAAATCACTTCGCAAAATCAAACTACAGTAATAGTAAAAAAAAAGGAAAAAATAGGAGTAATGAAGTCGAGGGACCAATCAACGCAAAATATCACTTCGCAAACACCAACTTATACAGTAACTACTGCATCATAAAAAAAAAATCAGCAGGAAAGAAAATTTTAAAAAATTAAAAGTCTCTCTTTTTCGAAAAGAAGCGAAAACACAAAACCCCCTGCTTCTGAATTGTCCAATTGCCAATATTCTGGCGAAACCTAGTAAAAAAAACAAGAGATAGCAAAACAAAAACAGAAAATCAAATATTTTTTAACAAAAATAGAATCACCAATCTAAATAGATTGCTCTATCAAAGCATCAGAGAGTTATCAACGTCCAAACCCAGAATTTCCCTTTTCACCGCGACAGAAAGTCCAACCAAAGGCCTACATTACCCAAAAGACCATATTGAGTACATCGATTACCACAGATTTCAATCAACAAAAATTAAAGGAAAAATCACTGGAGCCATCCAAACAACACTCCCTTCTTCGTCATTCCCCCTCCGCGCTTAAACCCAGGTGTTCTCATAAATTCAGACTCCAGGGGCTGAAAACCAAATCACATAAAACACAACAAAAACTCCACGTTGACCATGATATTAAACCTTCTAAAACAAATTTTTAAGGGCAAGAAATCAAACCGATTAAAACGCTCGAAGTTTGTAATAAGCGGCTGCAAAGCAGGAAAGAACGCGAAACATCCAATCAGGATCCTTTTAAAATCAGAGACATAAGGTAGAAATAATAAACGAAAAGGCATGAAAGATTGTGGGCTAGGTTATGTTATTTCGAGGACTTCAGCCCAGAAATTATCTCCATAACCCCAGTGCCTGAAAAGCCACGCATCGTAAAGCACAAACTCGAGAGACTTTCTCATTAAATGTGAGGCGGTTTGAGGGGTCTGCTTGAGGTGTTCGCTATCTGTGCTTTTTTAATTAAAAAAAAGTGGGTGTGGAGTGCGGACCACGTGTTTCTTTTGGGAAGGGTGGTCATTGGCGATGAGTAATCAAGGGGTGCCCTTATCTCTTCGGTTGGGCTGTACTAATAAAGAGGCCCACCCTAGATTACGGCTTCTAAGGACTCGCTTGCGGTTTAAATTTAAATTCGGTATCCACTCGGTCCATTAACTTTTTTGTAGTTTTTTTCTGAATAATATATTTAAAGTATTATAGTTATCTGACCTATTTGTTATTAATTAATTTCAAATTTGTAATTCTAGAAACTTTTTTTATTGATAAAAGGAGAGTCAGAGATGACTAGCAGTAGCATACTCATGTTGGATGTACTATGCAGTCCTTACTTCGCCGTTATAAAATATTTCCAAGAGCCATATCTGACACCAACAGCGAGTTTGGACCTAATTCTAAAAACTTTGTATTTGGATTGGGAAAAAACATTCATTTCAATTCCATGATTTTGATTCTTTAGATTCGGATATGCTTAACTCAAATTTCACCAACGTAGGTGAAATTTTCCAAATGAATTCTACAAAATGAAGAGCGACTTTTCTCTTGACAAAATTACCCCGTATAAAAACATTTAATATTTTCTCTTCTCATCTCATCAATCTGTCTTCTCCCTATATCTTCCATCGATTTATTTAAGAGAGTATATTGAATTATAATTTTTTATAATTTTTACAAACTTAAAAAATTATAAAGTATTGGATTATAACTTTTAAAGACTCTTTAAAAATTTGAGTATATTGAATTATGACCTTTATAAATTTAAAAAAATTATAAAAATTAGGGGTATTTAATTAAGACTTTTAAAGAGTCTATAAAAATATATTTATATTAAAAAAATCATGAATTTTTATAGCTAATAACTTTTACATACTTTGAATGATATTTTTTAAATTTGTATAAATAAAAAACCACACAATTCTCTTCCATTCTAAGAGGGTTGTATTAGATTATGACTTTTAATGATTTTTGTAAACTTTTTTTAAGTGAATGACTTTTACAGACTTCATAGATTTTAGTGACTTTTGTAGAGTTTATAAATTTGTCAATGACTTTTATAGACTTTATTTTAAAAGACTTTTACAAAGTTTATAATTTATCAATGATTTTCATAGACTTTATTTTAAAAGAATTTTGTAGAGTTTATAAATTTGTCAATAACTCGTTAGTTTCATCAACTGTCCAAGTTTTGTATTTTTTTCACCTCTTTCATTGATCTTGTCATTTTCTTGTTTTGTATCTGTCGTTATAATGTTACTATATTGTACATGCAATATGTAACAAACAAATATAATGTTTGCGACTTCTTGCGACAGTAAAATTGATAAAGATGGTATGCGGAGGCTTGAAAGCTCCAACTAATAAGAAATTCTACAACCACAAACCATAAACTCCTTGAACTAACAAAAAAAAGGCTTCCAACTCTCATATCATCAAAATGAAGAGTCTTGCAATCATTCGTTAGAGCCATTCATACTCACATTGGTCTTCTTTATTGCGAGTAGAAGTATCATAGAGTGTTTTGGATTGAAGAATGTGTATAAGTTCATAAGTATTTAGAAAATTCGCTCATTTTCTCTATGCGATAATTCAACTTCATAATGCAATCCATAATATTGGATTGTGAATGGTGCACTTTGTTAATTGATTATCCTTCCCTGCTAGTCGAAATTTATTTCATGTCATTTCTAAGTTTCATTTATGCATTGCAGCGGGAATAAACATGGAGAATATACTTTACCTAGGGGGACCAAATATTCCTTCAAAAATTTACAACAGGGAATATGCAAATGCACGTATTTATGGAGCCAAGAAATAAAGAGAATTGTGAAAGTATGTAAAAGTTATTCAAAGTATTGAGTTAAAGTGCAAGAGAATTGTGTGTTTTTTTCATTATATAAACTTAAAAAAAGTCATTCAAATTATGTAAAAATCATTGTCTATAAAATTCATGATTTTAATATGGGTATAATTTTATAGACTCTTTAAAAATCCTAATTGAATACCATATAACTTTTGTAGACTATTTTTAAGTTTGTAAAAGTTATAACTGAATACACCTAAACTTTTAAAGAGTCTTTAAAATTCATAATCTTGTTGGAATTCGCGGCTAAAATATGACATTCATATACATTCATGGCAGCGGATATAACAAAAATTTAATACCTTGAATTCCCCCAAGGACCCATGCATATCAACATATATAATTAAGGTTGGAAGATTTACCTTTCACCAA
>CAODLS012218469.1:0-27799 GCA_948243855.1 Flueggea neowawraea | reverse complement strand
TATATCCATTCTTAATGTTGAACCCAGAGTCAGAGAAGCAGACTACAATATCGAGAGTTGTGGAGTAAAGTTCTTTATCTACTATTGAGAAACATTAGTGTTCACCTCTTATTTTGTATCTGGCTTTATATGCACAACACTCTTTCTCTATTTTGAATTCCAGGTCCTCTATTCTGTCTTCTCTATTTAGTTTTGGTGTGGCATCTTTGGGATTAATACCCAAGTGTGCGCAAAGGTTAATTGTGTCAAATTCTATTGGAATCTCATGGTCTGGGACTGCTGTTGGTGCTACTTGCAGTCATTTGCTGCAGGTAAGATCCTGTGCTTCCTACTATGCAGAAGAGTGGACTTCTTGGCGTGAAAATATGATTGCAGAATGTATCAGACATTACTTCCATGTTTATTAAACTGTAAAGAGCTTCCTGAATTTCATAGTTAAAAGTTTTTGTTTGCATCTGTTATTTTTGCTCTGATGTCTCTTGTTTTCATTTTCTGACAGTACCATACATTCAGAAATATGCTATTTATGGCATTAACGGAATTCAGAAAGGTACTGTTGTTTACTTTCATTTCAACATTTCCATACATCAAATTGTTCGATTAAGTCGAATAAATACAGTCTTACAGAATACTCCAAAGCAACCCTTCAACTTGTCTCCTGAAGCACTGCCACATTTTTCTTATTCATGCTATCATGGATCATCTCACCTTTCCTTTGATGAATCAACTGCCAATTTTTGCATTCTTTTGCTGAAAACCCTTAATGAATTATTTCGATGACTTTACCTTGAAACACAGTTTTTTCTTGAATCTATTTAACTGAGCTTCTTTGTTGGAATTTCTTTGATGGTAGCAAAGCCAATTCTGTTTCCCACTAAAGCCCAGTTGATAACTCTTACCTCCCTCAATTTCATGATTTGTGCAGTCTTTACATCATGAAATTTATGTTGATCAGATTTCATACAATTGCTACTCAGTATATAGTATTTTCTTGTCTACATATAGGTATAGTTGCCCACATGCTGTCTCCACCTCATCAAGTTCAGCAAACAATTCAAATGAGGCTGAATATAAATTATTGTTTTGTATTAGCTTTCAGAAGCTCCAGATTGGACATTCATGAGAGAAAATCGGGGTAAGATGGCATTCTTGTTTGGCATAGATGATCACTGGGGTCCACTACAAATGTATGAAGAGGTAAGTGATAACTCCTTGGGATTATGTGCATGTACAGGTGACTGTTATATCTGTTCATCTACTCAATTTACAGTTTAATAAGTGGATCATGAGTGTAAATATGATCCTTGAAATGCTACCTCTTCCCTCCTGCTTGTCTGCAATTGGGTTTAATTAATTTGGCTTATCGTTTGAAGCGTTGGATGCTCCTGTGGTTTGGAATGAAATTAGGGCCAGCAAATATAAACAAACGATAAAGGCATCATTAGTTAAGGTTAACTGGTCATGTTTTGCAAGGTGAGATGAATATTTAAGTCATGCATGGAACATGGTATATGCCTTATCTATGATACAAACAACTTTCATTTGCCTCTATAATTTCAGAACACTTCTGCTTAACTCAAAAGAAAAGAAGAGTTTTTAACTTTGGCATGTGTATTTTCACCATGTTACTTGTAACCTGAGTATAGCTATGTGGAGATAACTATAAGCTTTGGCCTTATGTTTAAGATTCTATACAACAGTCTCTTAAATGTGTTTATTATTGAGAATTTAAATAAAAAGTTAAACAATAAAGACTAAAAAATAATGTGATTCTGGCTTGATTAAGTAGGTTCCATATTTCACATTGCTTGGGTCAGTACTTCAACCAGTCCTAGTAGTTCTGCGCTAGTTGATTCTGTCAAGATTATTTTCGGCAAAGTAATGTTTACGAGGATGATACATGTTATAAGGTTTGCATAATGTCATCATCTTGACTGTCACATTCATAGGAACTTTGGGAAAGAAAATAAATAAAAATGGAAAATGAACCTTGTTTATTCGGTGCAATATGTTCTTGCTTATGTTAGAGTGACTTCTGGATTGGTTATCATGTACTTGATCATGAACAATGCGGAACACTGAATACAATTGGAATAACAGAGAATTTGACAGATACTTTCGGCAAGTTGGTGGTTTTTATATTGAGTTATTGTCATTTGTGTAAATATTCTTGTTGGCAGTTTTTATCAGACTTTCTAGGTTGATGTTTTAACTCAACTTCCTTCTCACAGATTTCAAGAGAGGTCCCTGGTATAGAATTATCAATTGAAAGGGAAGGTCACACTCATAGTTTCTGTTGCACTGAGGCTGGCTCCTTGTGGGTTGCTCAGCATGTAGCAAACTTGATAAAGAATCAAATAATCATCTCAATCCAATAAGGTGAGACTCCCTTGCATATTTTGAATCACAGAGATTGCTTTTCAGTTAATTGGCAATTGGATTGATGTTATATTGATTCTCCCATTCTTTCTATACTCAAACGCTAAATAAAATATAGGTATTCCTCTCTCTCTCTCCTAAAACCCACTTGAATTGTTGCTTTGTATATTTGATATTGTTCAATTTTCATATTTCTACTTGTGTTGATATCAGCTTTGGTAGAAATACTTGTGAGTGCAACTTTTATGTACCTGACATTGATGGCATCTGAATGTCCATCAGTGTTAATTATCTTTTTTTATTAGATAAACTTCAGGTGCTGTGGCCTGTGAGCATGATATTGACTTAAGAAATTGGCATTCACCAAATAGTGAGAACAGTTATAGTAGTGTTGTAAATTTCACCTTTAGAAAAAAAAAAAAGGTGACAACATTGATTATATAGCATGAATCTTCTTCTTTTAGCAGGGTCTGAGAAGTAGTCCGGTTTGTTTTATGCATCAGAGCAAGTAGGCAGAACCTTTCACAGTTCGAGTGGTTGTATAATGGGGAACTGAAAACATGTTGGAGGAATGAGTTGTTGGTCCAATCCTTTACTAAGAGGGGAAAAAATTTACGTGATGTTATGTTTGTCTTTGGTTCTCATATACAGCACAGTATCATTCGATTCGACATAGTCACCTGCTATGTAGACAAACTTAAGAATTCTATAAAACAGAGACTAGTCGAATTAACATAATACTGGATCCATTATGGCTTCTAGGTTGGAGACATGAAATAAGATTTTCTGCTATTATTAGTATAGAAAGAACTGTTAGAAATAGTGTCGTCATATGAACTAGAATCATTCCCTATATGGTACAACTTCTTAAGTAAAGAAAAATAAGAAGTATCAGTGGAATCTCTAGGTAAGTTTGCAGGATTTTGGCCAATATTTTGGCTTCTTTCTAGTCTTGTACTGTCTCGTGACTCTTGATGTCAGCATCAATGATAATATGCTCAACGGTCTCAATTTTTTAATTCCCGTAAGTTTCTGCTTAAAAAAATTCAATGTGGGACAAAGAGGAATGTATTGCACATGGTGGCTTCAATAAACATTGCTTAGGGAATTGAAGTCTTCATTCCTAGTCAAAGTTTCAGTATGAATTGCCGAAATGTGTTGGAAATGTCTATTTGTTAAGTATCTTGTTTCTCACAAACTGCAGGGTTTTTTTTTCAGTCCATGCTGTATTTCTTGTTTTGTTCAGTTTCATTTAATAAGATTGTTCATAATAGTGACGAAGCATCTGTTAGTGGTAGTTAATCTCGTGTTAATATTTTATTTACACATCAAGTAAGCAGTCATGCTCTACTCATTCAGTATTTTTCAAATTTCTTCTGTATGGGCAGGATTAAGAGTTAAGACTAGGTCACTAGGAAATACACAAACAAAACAAAACAAAACAATTTGGTTTCCAGCAAATCATTGACGGCCTAGTTTTGGTATTATTGTGTCATTTGTTTTTGTAAATTGGTAATAAATAACACAAAAGAATATTAGGGTTTATTTGGAAAGTGTAAATTTTAACTGATAGTAGCAGTTTAAATAGTAAAAAAGAGCTGAGGGAGTCGCACGATTATTTAGAAAAATATGTTAAAAACATGCTAATTTTATATTTTTCAAACAAGTCCATAGTAAAAAAAAATGAAAAAATGGAGTAATTGAGTCGTAAAATTTTGTTGAGTATGCAATATTTGCTCATTTTCTGGGAGATACTTGCTTATACTTGGAATATATCGTAATTTATACATCAGACAAATAAATAAGTGTGATCATGAGATGGGATATGCTTCAATTGAGGAGATACTGTTTTAAATGTTACTTCATTTACTAGTTAGGTGCATGAGATAGTTTTACATCATCTGTTTACATCATCTGTTTAGCCAGCTAATTCACTATTTCTTCTGCTCGTGTTGCTGTTTAAGTTTTCACCGCGTTCTTTTAACTCTTGCAACCAATGGTGTGCTGAATATTCATGGCGACGCAGACTCCCAAAAACCAATGCTTGTTAATTAAAGTTTTCACCTTTGAGAGGGTACAAACTCTTTCGTCTTACACGGGTTCGCACTAAATTGAGTCTACAGCAGTTGCAGGCTTTCTTTAAAGGAAGGTAAAATGGAACTCTTTTTAAATACATTTCTCAAACCACCTGTAAAATGTCTATTCTGAATCTCTTGTAATCATTGCGAAAATATTTCTTGAAGTTGGAGGATTTGTCACCACTTCACAGATGGATCACCGAGTCTTTCGAGCTAGATGCCATTTTACTCCGTCGTCTCACTAGCCCAATTGAACCTGCCAGACCTCTTCTCTGCAGAGTATCATGCATTTCTGCTTCAACAAATTAAGTTAACTTTATCAGTTAAAAGAGGAAAAAAGTTAAATGTAGGATTAAATTTTTTGCCAATCTTGAAGTATGGTGTAATTTTTTTTTTAATTTTTGAGTTTTAAAAAAAAATTTATGGTCTTTGAGATCTTTAAAAAACTCATTTATGATTATTGCAAAGATTTTTCTGCAATTTCAAAAGATTATATCATACCTAAAAAGGACAAAGAATTTAACCCTTAAATGTATCAGTTCATTAAAAAATTCATGATGTAAAAGGAGAAATTGAAAGCATACTCTGTTGTTGTTCCCAAGCTGTGGAACGTTCATAGAAAATGAGAATCTGCGGCGCCATTTTACATCCGCCATTTTGAGACTTGAGTCTTGACCTGACAATCCACTGGCAAATAAGGTTTTCTTATTGCTGTACAAAAAAAGGTTTTGATAGGAACCAAGGTAGATTGAATTGGTTATGTAAGAAATTAGCACACTTTTGTGAAAATTAAAAATATATTTTGTCTGTTTATTATTTAGTATATTATGATTTAGGAAAAGAAAAAACATAAAACTCTATTTTTTATCATTCAATTTATTCAGTCTACTGTCTATTTTTACCTATCATTAACAACACCCTGCTATCTTTTTTGGAACCGAGACAATACAGTACTATCTTTAGTATTTTTTTTTGCATATGATGCGTAAGATAAGACATTTTTTGGTGAAAATAAAATATTTATTTAATACGTTATTATACGATGACACCCAAAAAATATATAAAGAGTTTATTGTTGGAGGAAAAAAAAGGGTAAAATATAGGGCTTTGCACAACCGAACTGAACCGATCGATTGGTGTTTGCTTGGTTCGGTTCATTTAATTTGTTTGATTAATTGGGTTTTAGGTTCGGTTTGTTTGTTTCTATCTGTTCGGTTTTCAATTTTGAAAATTGAACTGATTGAACAAATCGAACCAACCGAACCAAAATTAAAAATATAAAATCTTAGGTTATCGGTAAGACGTTTGGTCCAATTCCCACACACTCAACCCTAGATTACTAGCTAGAAGTTTGGTTTATTAGTCTTTTATTTATAATTTGATGTTTGTTTAGATTTTTGTTGGTTTGATTTGGTTGTAATATGATATCATTTGGTCCTTTTTTATTAGTTTGGTTTGTAATGCGATATTGGTCTTTGGTTTGTAGAATTTTAATCTTTATTGAACTATATTTATGTTGATCTTTGAGAAATTATGGTAAAAAAGGTCAAAAAACTATAATCCCACCTTAAAACCAAACAAACCAACCAAATCAATTGAATTGATTCGGTTCAGCTCAAAACCAAACTAATTTTCCCTTAAGTTACTTCGGCTCTTACAGACCGGTCGGTTTGATATAGGTAACGCCCAGCTCTAGTAAAATACGTGTCACATACAACCAGAAAATTTGGCGCCACGTCAACTATAGGAAGAAATTCTGAACTCTTGCTAAACAAGTGGAATGACTCCGAGACAAAGTTTGATCCAAGACAGAAGCCTGAATCCTCGTTTCTTGTTTAACAAGTGGAAGGGACTTTGAGACAAGGTAGATTCACGTCTCACTCCTACCACAACACCATTGTTTTTAATTAAAGAAAAAGAAAAAGAAAAAGAAAAAGAGAAAGGGTCGTTTTATTCATCTTAAAATAATGTAGGACCTACTTGTATACAATTGCAAAAAAGACACAAACCTATCATGTCATAAATTCATCACAGCCTGGTACTCCAGGAGTAATTATTTTAGTGTAATCATCTGCGTTGCCAACTTGCCATTGAGTTGCGCGGATCTCTTCTCTTTTACTAGTTAAACAATTTGGAATTTGACTTTTTCAGAGGAAGTTTCAAAATTCCATGGATTGTGTCTGTTAGATAAATTTCATACATTTCGTAAATTTAATTTGAGGAAATTACAATCTCTTTCCTTTTTTATATTGTAATTTCACATTTCTAACAAAAAAAAATTATATATATTGTTATAGAACACTTTAATTTATATTTCACAAATACAATAGTTGATATTCTTCTAATCTTGTCTGTCTCTCTCTCGTTTATGCCCTCTCCTCTGTTTGTCAAACCCTAGCTGCATCCTCTTCCTTCTCCTACGTGAAAGTCGTTTGTCTCTGTCACTCCCTCTTTGTAATCAGCTCAGAAACGGAAGCGTTTGAGATCGCGATCTTAAATTCCAAATCGGGATTGGGAACCATGCGAACAATGACAGATCGAACCACCCGATGATGAGGACATATATTTTCCAATGGCGGTCGCGATTCGGTTCCCAATGACGACGGTGATTAATTGTAACTGTGCTTATCGCCGCCACGCGTGTGTGTGTGTGTGTGAGAGAGAGAGATCTGGGAGATTCGATGATGTCGTTGTTGCCGTGATCGAAACGTGAGAGGGATGGCGGTTGCTAATGTTTCTGCGTGTGTGTTTCATATGTGATTGAACTGATTTGTCATTGTGGCAGATTTGTTTTAATGGTGGTGGGTTTATTGTTTTGGTGATGGTGGGGATGAAGGATGGTGATTGTGGTAGGATAGTGGTAGTGATGTACATGGTGGTGGAGAGGCGGCGCTTGTAAGGGGCGGCAGCTAGGGTCTTAAAACCTTAGTTGCAGCCCCTAAATAAAAAAAATTACATTTTACTCATATTTTTCCTCATTCGTACTCATTTTTTTTAAGCATTTTGTTAGTGTAATCAATAAATTTTAAAAAAACTCATACTCATTATGTATAGCATTTATTTGTGAATGTATTCGATTTGTGCTCATAATTTACTAAATAATAAAGAAAATAGGGAGAATTACTATTTTGTCCCTATGTTATAGCGGATTAGCTGTTTTCATCCCCCAGTTTTGAAAAGCCTCATATTTCATCCCTGCTGTTAGACACTGTTTCTGAAAATGACGGGACACGTCAGTATCACTAACATGACTTATGGGGCACATGCCACGTGCCTGAAAAGATGTTTTTGCCCTTTTGTAAATTAATTATACTCCCATCTCTCAGTCAGTCTCTTTTCCCCTCTCTCTCTCAATCGCTATCTAAATCAAAACAACAACAACAAATTAATCTAACACTAGCAACACTTCGAACCTAACCCAGCAAAACACATTCAGTTCCAGAAAACCTAAAACTCCATTTCCTTAATAGTTCAATACCAACCCAATTCTTCCCAAAAAACCCAATTACAAACTCTAACCAAAATCTCAAACTTTAAAACACTAACCAACACATCCAAAATCAAAGAATTCAAACCATAGAAAATTAGCTCAAAGCTACATGAAATCAAAAACAATAATCCACATAAAGAAATTACATTTTTAGCTAAAAACACAAAAAAACTAAAAGCAAGAGAACAAAAACCCAGAGATCAAAATGAACCACCACTATTGCCTCAATCTCTGCAGTAACCCTTTGAAGCTTCACTGAAACCCAACCCATCCAAACCCCATTCCTTCTTAACATGAATCTGGTCGTAAAATTAGCTCAAATCCATCTCTTCTCTCTATCTCTTTGTGTTCTCCAATCTCCGCCACTCCATCAACCAATTAACCCTAATTTGGGTGAGAAAAAGAGGGTGTGTGACAGTTTTCGATGGAGTGTTAGCCAAACCCATTTCTTCTCTCTCCCCATCTTTCCATGTGTTCTCAATCTCCTCCATAAACCAATTAACCACCATTGCCACTCCATCGACCTATTAACCCAAATATGACATAGAGAAAAAGAGGGAGTGTGATGGAGTAAAAGACTATGACTTTTCCAACTCATAATCCACCACCATTTTCTGAAACCAACAACCACGCCACCACCGTTCTCTCTCTCTCTCTCAAAACAGAGAAAAAAATATGGTTGAAATAATGTGCAACTGATTTCTTCTTCTTCTTCTTCTTCTTCTTCTCACTTTGCAAGCACCAAACCCAGATCTGAAGTTTTTGGTTTCGATTTGTGGCGAGTTATGGGGATCTCCTTCAGATTTTTGCTATGAATAATCCATAGCTTGAAAACCTTAGGGCACCGATGACTGAGAAAAAGAGAGAGAGTGATGATGGGGAGAACAAGACGAAGAGAGAGAATGGGAAGTGAGAGAGTCTGAAAGAGTGGACAAGGAGACGAAGACATGAGGAGGAGGATTTTCCAGAGCGGGGACAATGAGAGGAAGACATAAGGGGAAAGAGGGAGAGAGGAGGGACGAAGAGAGAGAGCGAAAAGTGATTGAGTATGAAAGAAAGAGAGAGATGGAGGAAAAAGATGTTTGACTTGGCAAGGATAAAACTGTCTTTTTAGGCTACTTGTAACCCAAGGTCCCTGAAGTAGTCTCGCAGGACACCTGCTCAGCGTTTTTATTGTTATTTTATTAAAGTCCCCAGTTCCTAGCCCCTCATTTTTTTCATTAGTAACCCAGGGTCCCAGTAAGAGTCTCGTAGGACGCCTACTCAGCTTTCCACTAAACACAATTTAATTTTAACCCCCAAATTTTTATCTACTACTTCATTTAATACTTTCTGCCCCAAATTCATTAAAATAAAAAGTTTTTATTAAAATAAAAATAATTCATTAAAATAAAAATATTACATTAAAATAAAAATAATTCATAAAATTTAAAAATTAAATTAAAATAAAAAAATTACATTAAAATTAAAATAAAATTTGGGAGTATTAGGTATCTTCATTGTTGTGATCCATAATTTTTTGGAAAAAAAAATAGAGTGGAAATATTTGAGAGTATGCAAAATTTTAAGAATTGAGAGAGTTTGGGGGAGAGAAATGAGTGTTTGAAGTGAAGAAATGATATAAAAAAATATGTTTAGGGGATTTTTATAAAAAATGGGTAAAACTAGTCGTTAGGGACCAAAAGGATAATTTTCAGCTCCCAACGGTAATATTACCGTTGGAGTAAATCTGACCGTTGGATCAATTAGATCCAACGGTCAGATTTGAATTTAAATAAATATATATATATATATATATATATATATATATATATGGCGTGCTTGGCCCCGCGCCTGACACACGGTAGCCCGTCCTCCTGCAGAAGGATGGGCTACGACATGGGGACTTCGTAACACGTCCCCATGTCAACGGCTAGGATTATTGGGATCCTAGCTGCGTTACAAGCAACCTTATGATTTTTGTTAGTTTTTAGAAACGTTGTCTAACGGCAGGGATGAAATAAAAGACTTTTCAAAACTGGGGAATGAAAACAACTAATAAACTATAACATATAGACAAAATAGTAATTCCCCGAAAAAAGTATTAAGCTTTCAATCCCTAATATTTATGGTTGTACTTTCCTCTTCTGTACTCAATTTTTTAGGCATTTGTTAGTGTAATCAACAAATCTTAGATAGCTCGTACTCATTTGTTGGTGTTTGTTTTTGTTTTCATTTTGTTGTTGTACTCGTGTTGTTCTCAATTTGTACTCATTTTTAACTGGTTTAAAAGAGTGTGGTCAACACGTTATCAAACCGATATATTTTTGAAAACTTTATTCCTTGTTTCTATTTTTGATAATTTTTAACATGATATTGTATTTGTGAATTTTGCTTTTTTTGTGTATTTGTCTGCTTGTTCCATTTAATAAATTATATTGTGAAAAAAATAAAGAAAATAGTATGTTTTTCAAGAGGTAAATTGTAAGAACATCTTCAATAGGGTGTTTTATATTTTAAGAAGCAATTTTTATATAAATGGAGAGTATATTTAATTATAGAGGTTAAAAATAATAATAGTTTTTAATGCTATTTTTTAAACTCTAATTTTTATTTTCTTAATTTTTATTAAATATTTAATACTTAGTTTTTTCTACTTTAATTGTTTTCTCAACCAATAAAAAAAACAATGAAAATAAAGAGTGGATAGAGAGCTTACATTCATTTTTCATTTTATTTTAAAAATATATTAGAGGAGTTCTAATAATATGCTATCCGAACCACTAAAACAAACAATCTAATATAAAAAAAATTCTGAAATTAGATGAAAAAGATGATCTAACAAAGAAAGGACTTCATTAACACAGTCCTAGGGATCTTAATTAACGGTCAGGATGAAGTTGTCGCATCTGAAAATTAATAGGGGCAGTGACTATAACATGTACGGACCCTCCTCAGCACATTTTCAGGATTTATAGTGAACTTTCCTCCACCATGTCACTCGAAATTAACTCATTCTTCAAAACGGAGAACCCCTTTCACTGTCTCCATAACCAAAAACCAAGAAAATGTCAACTAACAAGAAGAAACTCATTCTCAACACGGTCTCAGTAGACATCGGCTGTGGTGGCCGGTGCAAGAAACCGAAACTCTCCAAAATATTCCACCCCAAACCGATTAGAACCAAAACACATTGCTACGATCTACACCGGTCTTCTTCAACCACTTCATCCAACACCAATCCTTCTACTGCCACTACATTCTTTCCGAGCATGGAAACACCAGTGCTACAATCATGTTATGACGTAAACATGTACAATAAATCTTCGAGAATGGTTCGTGGGTTCGGTCGGGTCGGAGGACAGAGTGTGGCTGTAGAGAAAGATTCTGATGATCCATATCTTGATTTTCGACATTCCATGCTTCAGATGATACTAGAGAAGGAGATATACTCTAAGGATGATCTCAAAGAGCTTCTCAACTGTTTCTTGCAGCTGAACTCGCCGCATTATCAAGGGATTATTGTGAAAGCCTTCACTGAGATCTGGAATGGAGTGTTCTCTGTGAAGTCTGGTGGTGGTAGGGGCGGTGGTGATGGGTGGAGGAAGCACCAAGAATGGCAACATCATCATCATCATCATGTTCAACAGCAAGAACAAGACTATTATGGTTATGGGTTCCATATGTCACGTGACTTCTAAGTTTTTTGTTGTCTTTGCACGTGAAGCCTTATGGCGTATTCGCCTCAAAATGGCGGTCATGGTGATGAAACTGTAAAATAACTTGAATAATTTTTATTTTTTTTACTTTCATGTCGTGAACATGAAATATTCAACTCTTTTTTCATAGCTTGTTTATTAGTTGTAAGCGTCAGTAACTAGGATTTTAGCAATTTCAAGATTTTGTTGCCTATGTTATGGCAAATGTGTTAAGAGTTTGCTCATTTCCGTTAATTTGGTTTTGCTTATAGACGATTTAACTAATGCCAATTTCGTCATTTAATTTGATGTTTAAGTGCAGAAGTTTTTATGTTCGTTATGTTAGTGGTCGTGACTGAAATCAAAAGCGGATAACTAACATGCGAAGTCAACCAGGCTAGAAGCAGTTACCCAGTCTTGTCAAGTACGAAGTCAACATGAGAAGTCACTCTTTATTTTCTACTTCGTACTTAGGTCAGTAGGGTAAATAGCAGATTTAGTAACGTAAGTACGAAGTAGAAAATAAAGAGTTATTTTCTTTGACTGAAGAATATCACTCGCTCCATCCTAAAATTTTAGTCTAAATATATATAATTTAAGAAAAGCGGTTAAAATTGTAAAAGTTTTCCATCCTACACTCATTTTTCATACATATTAATTTACTTTGAATAACACAAAATTTGATGTATTTATAGAAGGTTGTCATGGATATTTCACTTTAAACTAACATTTAAAAATAAAAAATGAATTATATTTTAGGACATATATAAAAGAAAATTTAGACTAAAATTTCGGGATAGAAGAAATATATTTTTTGGAGTTACAACACATTGAATAATACACCTTATAAAATTATAATATACTAAATATGTTATATGTCGAACCAAAATAAAAGAGAAAACAAATACCATCATTAATCTTATATTTTCTTTTTGAGTGTGTAAAGGGGTAACATAAGGCGATAGTGCATGAAAGATTGAAGGGTGATGGTTGGAAGTTGGAGGTGTAAAGCAAAGACAAAAATCACGTGAGCAACTTCTGTTTCTATGCAAAATTTGTTTGGGCAACATGCCAAGGGACTAGAGACTTCTAATATTATTTTTATTCATTCCACATTTCACAGAATCGGCTCTCTTGGTGCGTACATATATACGTCCATTAGAGAATGAGAACAAAGTAATTAATGACCCGCGTTTGGGAGGTTCATTTTAGAGTATTGGACGGTGATACTCAAGTGTTTCGGATTAATCCACAAATTATGAGTTCGGTTAAGTAATCTAATCTAATTTGATTTAATTTAATATGCGAGGGTGTTTGTTTTGTTGTAAATGTACATTCAATACTCTCAGGTTGTTTGTTTGGATTAAATGTAGATTGTATTAAACTAATTTACATTTAAAAAGACATTTTCATGAAGATAATAAGTCCAATAAGGGTCGGTCAAAAAAAGTCCGATAGGGAGCCTAAACAATGTACCCGAGAGAGAACAAGAGTTGGAGAAGATTTAGAAGTGATTCCAGAATCCTCTCTTATCTCAGTCTAAAATGTATGAGGAAGATGGTGATGCAACAAGAGTAAGGTCTTGCTTGGTATAATTTGTAAATTTTTTGAAAAATTAATTATTAGAAAAGTCTATTATTTTAGAAGTATATTATTTGAGAATTATTAATTTTATTTGTTTGGTAGAAAAATGTACTTCATAGAAAGTGTAATGATAATATAATTTTTTTATTAATTAAAAATTATAATATCTTGACTAAATAAAAAAGAAGAATAGAGTGAAAACAAATATTTCTTTCCCTAGATAAATAAAATTTTCGGAGATCGTTGAATTTTTACCTCTCATATGTAAGAGAATTAATTTTTTTATCTAAAAAAATAACTATAAAATAATTAATAAATATACTAAAGTAAGTAACTTCTCTAATAATTAATTTTCTCTATACCAAACAACACCTAAATATAAGATAAGTTACTTGTACCAGAGAAGTGGGGATTTATAATGGTACGTGGATGCTATGTTCTAGCCTTTTGGCATGACCATATTGGGCCTACAACCATTTAGATTGCCACGTCCCTGAGATAAGAAATTCGTAGTCTTGTCGTAACTTTCCACCATCACAACTGAAATTAACAAGTTAAATAATTTATTATACAATAATAATTTATTTCATATCATATAAATATATATAGATAGAAAAATTTATATGTATAAAAATATAACTATTTAAATAATATAAATTAAAAATTTTGGACTTAGTTATTTGATGTTACTTAAAAATAGTTACATATTTATATTGAGTTGTGACAATTATGGTACTAGAGTTATTCTGCGTGCAAACATGAACAGTTGTAGGACAAACCTCCGGAGTTAAAAGGAAGTCCCTGAGTCTAGACGAATCCCACATCAGTAGGTTAAGTATAGACGAATCTCACACTGATAAAACATTAGAGAAATCTGGACATCATGATTAAAAGGCTTGCAATGAGGATGTTGCTAATCTAAGAAGGTGAAAATTGTAACATCCCACTGTAGCAGACAACTAAAGTTAGCAGGTCAAATAATTTATTGTGCAACAACTGTCTATCTTATATTATATAAATGTATATGGATGAAAAAATTCATAAATATAAAAATATGACTATTTAAGTAATTTAAATTTAAATTTTTAAATTTAATTATTAGATGTTATTTAGATAATTGTGTATTTATATCATATCGTAATATTTGTAATAATATAGTGTCTGCGAGATTTGTGGTGCTTCCGTTCTACCTATTCTATGAGTGAGGCATCGATAGTGGGAGGTTATTCTGCTAATTTTCCGTTTCGTTGTGCACTTGTGTTAGCTCCAATCTTTCAGGCGGCCTTGTGTGCGCTATCTCCATTTTGTATCATGTGCTATTCTCTCTCTCTCTCTCTCTCTTTTAAAAATTATACAATCAACATAAACGATTTATTTCTACCAGTTATACCACAGACAACCGAAGAATAATTGATTTAACGAAATTAGTATCCAAAAAGTAATTGATGGTGTTTTTTATTAGAAAATGTGAAAATAGATTAATAAATTATATCTTTTTCTGTTTTTTTAAGAGAATTATATCTTTATAAAAATAAATAAATTATATCTTTTTCTGTTTTTTTAAGAGAATTATATATTTTTCTTAGCTAATGAATAAACATCAATACTGAAAAAGAAAAAAGAGTCAGTAAGGAGATGTGGGCGCCAAGGTGGACTTTGTCGAAATCATTGCCAGATTTTAGAGAAGAGAGCGTTGGTGGTGGGAAAAGATAGGCATGCTTTGGGATTTGAATTTTAATATTAATTTAGCCAAGTGTTGAGGGACAGTTGAATTACTGAATTTTAATGTCAATTAATGGAAGAAAGAGTGACTTGACTCTCTACGTTTCCAACACTCTCATTAAACTACACAATTGTACCAATTAATGAGATCCCCGTCTCGCATCACAAATTAACTCCCATCTTAATAATCAACCTTTTTTCTCCACTTCGTCTTCTGTTTAACAAGTTAATGCTGATTTCAAAAAAAAAAAACAAGTTGATGCTATGAGCTGTAATGTCTTAATTAGTACTACTATACTTCACTTTGTAATTTTTCAAGAATCTCACTCTCTCAGTTTGGTCGTTACGCCCATTTCATGACAATTATAAAATTGTTTTTAAAGCTTAAAAAACTACTAATATTAAATTACAATTAACTTAGTAATCATTTCAATGTGATTTGATAAAAGTAGATTGTAGTAAAAAATAAAGATAATATAAGATTTTTGAGACAAATTGTTTTATACTCGAGTTTAAATAGCCGAAACACCCTTTTTGTAGTTTTTATGAGATGTTTTGTTAAGGACATATAAATTGCATATACATTATTTCTGCATATTTCAGTTTTAAAAGGGATTTCAGCCTCTTGTATTTTTCATTTTGTAATTTAATTCTATAATTTACTTCTACAACCTATTCCCGTAATTCACCACAAACAGTGGTTATGCTACATTAGGATCAGCAGGGGCTCGGACTCCTGTTGCCGTCGGAGGGGGGCCATAGGATGATAGAGTTGCAGATCCCTCCCTCCCTCTCCAACCAACATCGCCTCCTCATCCTCTCTTTATCGCGTTGCCGACGTCCTCCTCCTCTTAGGCGCGTTGAAGAAATCCCCTTTCTCTTCTTTCACTCTTCCCGCTTCAATTCGTCGCGTTTCTAGCTTCCTCGTTGTCATTCCATCATTGGTGTTGAGAGTAAGTACTTCACTTCTCTCATTTCTTTGTCCTTTGCTGTTGTATATAGTTTGAAATTTTTAGGGTTTTAGTTAATTTGGGGTTTAGTTAATTTGTGCATTGTTGACAAAAATTGAGTTGATTAAGTGTATAAAGACATGATTTTTTTTAGAGAAATTGAGTTACTTACTTGATTAATTGCTTAGTTTAATAATTGGAGCTTCTTAAATTGAAATTTCTACTTTATAGGGTTTTAGTTAATTTGGGGTTTTAATTTGTTCATGGTTGACAAAAATTGAGTTGATTAAATTTAGTTTATATGGGCAATAATCTTTCTTATTTAGTGAACAGATGTCTAAAAAATCAAGCAAATGAAAAGAAAATAGGAAATAAGAAGTATTTTCTGTAAGACAGACCATTCTTTTCCTTCTTCCCCAATCCTTTCTCTCTCTGTGTATCAAAAACACTCGAATCTTGCTCACCCTCTCACTCTAATCATTATCGTTTTTTCTATTGTATTCGAATATTTAATTTAATTTAATTAATTTAATTTATATTTTTTTTTTTTGTCACATCGGAATTGTTTGGAACCACCCAGCATTTAGCATTTAGCCAACATATAATATTTTACCTACACAAAATGCTTGTTTGGCAGCCAACAACATTTTCTCTCTAAATACACGCATTCCCTCCAACAATTTCACAGGAAGTTACAATTTTACCCTTAGGCACCCTCAAATAATTTATTTTGTTTTATTCTGTAAGGGTATTTTTGGTATTTTATACAAAATAATAACAAACAAAAATATTTACATCATCATCATTCTTCATTACAAAATACAAAAACCACTACATACTATATACTAAATACAAAAAAATATTACGTTGTCAACGAGCCTATCATATAGTTAAAAATTTGACTAAGCAAATTCGATCCTGCTTTGCCAAATTTCTGGCTAAGCCCATGTCCACAAATAAACATAGTCATTAATTATCGAGGTAATAATCATATGGTTTCAAAAATTAATCGTGGATTGTGGCAACTGTAAGAGCATCAATAACAATCTCTTTAATTTGGAGAGTTAAAATATATTATTTAATTTAAATTTATTTTATTATTTATCTTTAAATTTAAATCTGCTTAATTTTTTTTAATAATTAATATTTTATTACTAAATTTAAAAATAGAGGAAAGAGTAAAATTTTGTCTCATGTATATATGGAGAAAAATTATGTTCATTCCTCTATTTTTAAATTTGGACATTAAATACTAATTATTAAAAAAAAGTAAAGTAAATTTAAATTTTAAGATAAATAATGCGACAAGTCAAGTCATATAGCTACAACACTCAAGCATGCACTCCACTGTAACACTGTTGACAATATCATTGCATTCTTAAACACATTTGTTGGTTTTCGACCTCACTTTCTCTTCCTTTCTGATGAGGATCTTTTTTTTTATATGTTCATAAATGTACTTGTCTGATCATTAAAAAGCTTTTAAATGTGGTCTACTTTCAAGAGATGGTCAATATCTCCATTTAAACCAATGCCATGGTGGGAATCTTCATGTGGTTAGTGGAGAACACAGTGGGTCTTTTTTGGCTACAGCAAGCAAACAGACCATAATCCAATCTAGGATAAAGATTTGTTATCAATGAACCCAAATTAAAGAAGAGTGTGTCGAACTCATCAACCCTCAAATTCTGAATAATATTATAATAAAAATTCTTAAAAAAATTATTAAAAATATCTTTAATAAATTAAATAATTATAATTTAAATTAAATAATTTCAACAACAATTAAGTAATAGTTATAGTCACTTAATTTATCACAAAATTAAGTAACCGATAAAAATTAAGTAACTAGTTGTCAAATTAAGTAATGACATCTAAAATTAAGTAACTTTTGGAGCTATAATTAAGTAACCACCTTCTCAAATTAAATAACGAAACTTGAAATTAAGTAACTCAAATCTTTATTAAAAGTCCTTATTATAGTACCATCTTATTTGGAAAGGTGGGATATATACGGTTTTGCTTGATTGGAGGGCTTCATGGGTCATGTGTGTTTTAAGGAACAAGTAAGCACATTTGTTAGCGAAGATGTTTTCTTTAGATATGTAGTGGCGGACATCTCCTACCTCTTTAAGGTCCTGTAACAGTGTTGCTCTAAATCAGATCTTAGTTGGTTCATTAATGGCCAAGAAAGATCAATGTGTGGAAAATTAAGAGATGGAGACAGCATGAGCTTTGAGTTATTGACAAATTAAGCTTTAACATTACTTTGCAACCATCATTTTCATTCAAGACATGAAATGCCGATTCAAGACTCATTATATTTGTTTCACTGTTTGATAATTTAACCTTTGTTTGGCACCATTAATGTGAGCTCATTTGGAAGGAGTAACAGATTTTGTTTGTTTTGTAAGTTTTATAATGATTTTAAATAGTTAAAAAAAAGAGCAGAGAGATAACTAGTGATTTTTCATGAAAAGTAGTTATACAAAATATATTATATATAATAGTGTCAAACAAATCTCAAATAACCTATTTTATAATATTGTTTTTAAAAATATTATGTTATTTATCTCTATTTTCTACGAAACAAAATGCACAAAAAAATTGTTTTTTAATTATTTCGTATATATTTTTTTGTTTATTAGTATTAATATTGTGAAGAAAATTGAGTTTAAAATTAGATTTTGCTATAGCAAAAAGACTTGTGGAGTTTTCTGGTCTTACTAGGAAATTGGTACAGGCAAAACATAAGCCAATTTTGTAACTTTTTGCTCAATTTCTTATGGAGCCAAATTCTAATCAGTACGAGTCAAGTGAACGGCTTTTTGTTCTATAATTTCCATATAAAGGCACATATGGTATAAATACTTCCTCTAGCTTTTATTCTGATAGGCTAAATATTTTTTATCTCTACGAAGTAAGATGCGACAATTTTTTTGAAATAATCCCCAACGAAAGATGCACACTATTCCTTCTTTTCAATCGAATCTATCATAACCACTATTAATATTTATGATATTCTACACCATAAATAAGAGCTAATAATTCCCGAGGGATAGCCTAACAGTTGGAGCATGTTGACCTTGATTCGCGGTCATGGGTTCAAGCTTTGAGAGCGGCGTAATTTTCAAGTTTTTGGTTGTTGTTTTGGGCTAGAGTTGGGTTGACCAGACTTAGTCCGTTTGTCATCTGTGAGGTATTACGGTGATCATACCCGTGTACGATCCCAAATTTGCTGTTATGTATCAGCTATGACTCTAAAAACATTCCGTAGTGGAGAAAAATTAAGCTTGCATGGTCACATCCAGTAAAAATATATTACTTATTGGTCACCTCTACCTCTTCTTTCTATCATAAAAAAAAATAAGAGCTAATAAATAGATCAACAATCCTATAGGAATACATTACAAGCCCTTGTGGACAAAAGTTTACTATATGCTTAATACAAAATATCCGAAATTTTCTGCCACAATAATGTAGCCGATAATTTTCTACCGGTGGCACCACTGTATTCTTTTTATCGACGACACCACTCAAATGTCGAAATATTTTCTTAGACAAATGCATGTGGGAACAGAAATAACGGTTGGCTTTGCTTCTAAACTCTTTTCACACTTTTTTTTTGTCAATATCCTGTTCCAACATACATAAAGATCAGAGAACAATCAAAAGCTTGATAGATTAAGAAACAAAGGTACTTTAATTTTGCTAAATTGGGAGAGGGCTCTAAGATAAGTGGCCCAAAAAAAAGAGGGCCTTAGATACTTTTTCGTTCTCCAATAAATTTGAACATTTTGATTTGTGGGACTTAAATATAAATGATGAACAAGAACGAAGTGGCGGATTTGGACCCAAAAAAGAAAGGAGCTTTAAGACTAACAGGATGCGGATAGAGAAAACCCATTTGCTTTTAGTTTTGTCTATCAAAGACATGACACTAGAATGCTCAATCGCAAAAGACTCACTAACAAATGGCATCCATTACAGTTAGTGAACCATCTTGTTTAAGGAAATGCCATGAAATTGTGCTGTTCTGAGGGCCATTGTAGGTTTGATGAGGAGGAGAAAAGTATTGTGAGTTGTGACAAATGGCATCCATTTTATGTTTATTAGTTTGGCAAAGTATGAGGAACTTCAACATACTTCTAAAATGGTTTTGATGCATCCATTAGTGGTGGCATTTGACTCATTAAAAAAAATTAGTAGCGCAATCCTGTTTACACACCATTTGTACAAATAAATGACGAAGGTACGTATACTTATCTCTACATTACTCATATATTGATTCGGATGAGATAATTGATTATCAAAAGTTGAGTTTATTAATAACTGTTTTCTCTGTTTTTACTGAGATTACCTCTCGATAAAGCAGAGTTTGTTCAGGGTTAACATTTTTTACTATTAAATCAACAGTTTTATCAGTGTAAATAAATGAACTTCAAAATATAATTTTCCACATAAATACTAGAAAAGTAAAAATATTTAGAAAAATATGATGTTAATGTGGTATGAGTTTTCTCAATTAAAAATCCAAAAGTTGAGGCTCAGTTCAAGTCCCAACAATCAACACCCAGCCAAACAGATAAATTGAACTTGTAGTCTTGGCCAATATGTTCTTAAAGAAATATCAGAGTGGACATAGTGGAGGAATTCTCATCCTTCTCGCTTATTTGCGTACACAAGATCACAAGAAGTCAAGGAGCATAAAGAGAAGAATTCTTGGAAGCTTAGACTTTTTTTTTTGACATGAAAAGGAGAGGTGGGGCGACCGGTAGGTGGAATACCCTTACTGAACTTAACCATGCAAGATTAAACTGTATTCTCTCTGCTACAGAATGTTCTCGAGAGCCATAGCTGACACCCGACAGCGGACTTGAGCCCGTGCACGAGTGAGGTCACCATAGCACCGCACCGAGAATAAACGGACTGAACCTGAACAATTCAGCACTAGTGCAAAACGAGTCCGAGGGGTTAAAAACTATGAACCTAATAACTAAAAGCTATATAATTAAGGAGTTAAAAGGCCTCGACTTTAGAGCTGAGTAGTTGAGCTATTTAAGCCTTAAACCTGAGAGCCTAAACAGTGGAAATTCCTAAACTGAGAAGTCAAATACTGAAAGCCTGTAGACTTGATGGCAATAACAAATTTCATTGTTGAGTTTAGGCAACAAGAGTATCGACTCTCTTTTTTCAAAAATATGATATAAACCAAAATTAAGCCTAATGTAAATAAAATAAAGTATCATAAGCAGAAAAAAAATCAAGCGTAAACCAAATGTTTAAAGGATTATATTTAAAAAGATGGAAGTCGCTTTTTGTAAATATTTTTTACTTTTTGTAAATATTTTTTACTTTACTGAAATATTCTCTTCACAGTGTCAACTATAAAGAAAATGACGTACGGATATCTTTTTTAATTACATATAATTTCCACTTTTTTTATTGACGTCAAATTGGCTTTTAATATGTTGGGTTTTTAATTTTATAACTTTTTTTTTTGCTTCAGCTTATAATTGCCACATGCATCTAAGCCCAAAGAAATCTCCAGTTTTTTTGCGCTACCTTCTCCCTAACTCTTCTTCCTCCACTATCGACTAAATTGAATTGACAAAAAACAACACTAACAACATCAATTTCTTCAATTCTCATTCTTTAACTAAACAATATTCAGAGTAAATCAGAAAACAGAGGAAAAACAAAGTGAGTCAGACAGCCAAAGCAAAGGAGTTTGAGAAGAAAGTGGTGAAGAACCGAAACAGTTAAGACATTTTTGGCAAATATGCTGCAGCCGATTTCTTTGACAAAGCCACCAATTTCTACAAAATAAAATTTAAATGAAAAGATGGAGGAAAAGACAAAGATGAAGGAAAAAAAAGTGTAAACATCAATAAATAAGCATAGTTTAAACTTAAGAAAATTTGTTTATTTATGTTTACAATGAAGATTGAATGTGGTATTAAACAAATTTTTAGTATCAAATGACCAAAATGTTTCTTTTTAAATTAATGAGTCCTCATTTGTGATATTCTGACTTCAACAAAAAAAAATGCAGTCCTTGATTTTATAGTTGAGTTGAGTACAAGATTGACTGTATCCCGTGTAAAATTTGAAAAGCAGAATGGACTCAAGAATGGAATCGGTTGACAATGTTGTAATTTTTTTTTGTTTTGGGCAACTATATGAATGAAGGGCCCAATGTCTATTCACTACACCGATCCAATGCACGGTTTGTCTTAACTAAAAAAATTTAGAGTAAAATTCATGAACAAAAAAAGTAATTGTCATTGCACATGCAAATAAATTAGCTTTTGAAATTTAAATTGCAGATTATTTTATAAAATTACACACGTACTTCTTCGAATTTTAATATTTTGTGTGCACAGTCCTTCCACCTAAACCATGCAAGCACATGTATTTATATTCTGTATTTTTTAATTTTATCTTATCGTTATTCGGTTATCTATAATTGTTTTTTTGTTTTATTATATATATTGAGTATGTGTTATTTTTTTGTTTTAATTTTTTTGAACAAAAAATTATGCTATGTGTACAAAAAATGAAATCAAATAAGTGAGACTTACTTGGAAAAGAACTCAAAAAAAAAATAAAAACGGAATAAAAACAAAATATTCGTTTAAAAAATAAAACAAACTGAAAACAAAATATAAAAATATAATGAAAACAAAGTATTAACAAAATATAAACAACCATTAAACAAAAGAAAAAAAATACATAACAAAAAGCAAAACAAAAACAAGATCCAAACAAATTATAAATACTACATTTTGAAATTTTGAAAGAAGAAAAAAACATGTACGTCGGAAATGTATTTGTAATTTAAGTTTTACCGTAGTCGCTAGAAATTCGATTTCTTTTGTAGTGATGATAAAATTAGGCCGAAATTTTGTTATCTTGAATTCTACCTGAGCCCAATTCCTTAATAATTGGGCCCAATATACTTGTCCAGTTTTTGTATGCTATTGCATGAACCCTTGTACCTTCCAAAACAATCATCATTTATTAATCTCGAATCAAAACTTAGGACATCTCTAGTGTATTGAATTTATTCAGGATATTATCAGTAATTTATTAATATTTTATTTATTACACAATCTTTCTCTAATTCTTAAACTCTTATTATATTCTACTATGAAACTCACAATCACTCTACTTATCATTTAATTTATTTACAATACATAAATAAATATATTTATTTCACATAAAAAATTTTGTGAGTTAACATTTATTTCACATAAATAGTAAGAAATATATTTATCAAATAAAATATTTAATTAATTTTTTTAAAATAATAATTTTTAAAAACAAAATAAAATGATAGATCAAAAAATATTTAAACTGAAAAAAATATATTTATCAATGGTAAGAGATTTGAAATTAACTGAAAATAAATAAATTATTTATAAATAGAAAATTACATAAAAAAACCTAGAATTAGCACTACGAAAATAAATTATACAACTTTAGAAATTACACAAATAACGAAAAAACATAAAAATACACTATTTTTCATCTCGAGTCTTCCCAAAATGGTTCCAGACATGTTCAACCATGTCCGATCGAAGACGATGAATTTCTCGATCACATAGTTCCGCGTTTCTTTGTAGGTATTGTTGAATTCCTTCATTGCACCCCTATGTCATGAGTATTGGATGTTCATTTTCATTATCGTACCAATTTTGGATAAGAAAGTGTTAAATATGAAGAAAATAGTGTGTATTTATAGTATGATAAATTGATTGGAAAAATTTTGTGTAAACCAAATTAGGCGTTGATTGATAGCCGTGAAATTAAAAGAAGGGAAAAAATTTGGACCAAAACATGGGCGGGGTTGTGGGAAAAAAGAAGAAAACAAACCACAACAAATATTCAAAAAAGACAAATAAAAGAATATTATTTTAACTTTTAACCAGCACCCCATCTGATTATGGTGCGCTTCACAGAAGTGAAGTGCATGCCACCGTTGCAAGAGCATCACATATAGATTTTTTTTTTTAAGAGTATATGCAGATTTTAAATTCGCATTAGTTATGTGCTTCAAAAATTCAAACATTTGAAAGACAAATTGTGTCACCAAAATCTTCACAAACGATTATGTGGGTTGGATTTCATATTAAAAAAAGAACCGAAATAAACGAAACCAAGATTTGAAAATGGACCACCACACTGCAGAATCCTATGTTTCATAAATGAAAGTAGTGCAGTGTTCTCATCAGTGTCGTTGTCACTTTTTCATCATTTTAACGAGGGACCTGAAATTTTAGGCCCAAAGAAATGCTAATCTGATCTGGTCATCTGGGTAGGTGATAAAATTTGCACATTTAATGCAAAAATTGAGATCGCAAAACCCTGAGAGTGACACCTCCTTACATTTAATGTTCATCACTTGAATCAAAATCTCATGAAAACTTACACTTAGCTTGGAGTTTGGACACTCATGTCTCATTCTACACTCACTGTTTACATCAATTTGGAGAAAGTTTCTATGCTAACAAATGTTGCTGTTGGCCCATTCAATCAAACTACAAGTTCCTTTCATGGGCTCTTTTGGGGATAATCAGATTCTGACCCACTATTAAATATGACTAGGAATTTTTAACATCCGCGATTGCGGCACAATATTGTGTTTATGTAACATCTAATCGTATAGGATATGATTACTACAAATTATCACCTGGACTTCCAAATGATGAATGGTTGAAAAAAGAAACTTCGTGTCTAGTTAAGGAATTATGTCATTATCTGAAGGAGAATCAGTAATTATTATTGTTTAAAATGTAAATAACAATACTTTTTTAATAAATAGCGGTACTTCAAGTATGGTAGGTCGTTCTATATAAAATGCAATATGGCATTATTGTCTAATTTCTTAGGAGATGGCATGGAGGAATGTGCATAGATTGGTGAATATTAAAGACTAATGGCTTAATACATAATTGACCTCTCAAACTTATATATTTTATTATTCTGTCATCCTAAACTTTTTAAATATTTAATTTATCCCCTGAACTTGTTAAAATCCTCTCAACTAAGGATTTTTTCAATGTATTTGAATATCAAAATCCTCCAATTTACCTTCAAATTATCATTCCTAAACGTAGAAGATAAAAAAAATAAAAAATTCCTGTAATAAACTTGTGATGAATTTAAAAAAATTGGTAACTTACCCAATTTAATCAAGTTTAAAGGATAATTGAGATATTTTAAGTAAGTTCAGGAGGTAGTTGAAACAATTTAAATAAATTTAAGAGGTATGTTGAATACTCGAAAAGTTTAGAGTAATAATAGAAAAAACCGTGCAAATTTAGAGTAATTTATGTATTAGTCCAAGACTAATTAACAAAAGCACATATACATGCATTAAATAAAGTACCCTACAAAGGTAGGAGAAAATGACAGTGATACACATATCATCACTTTCTTTTTTCGTTGTCACGAATCAAATCTCAAGTTCTGTATAATTTGGACAGTCTCGAAGTCTCATTCATGATTCATGTCTCACTCACTCTCTCCCCAACTTCACAAAACAAGAACTCTATCATTTTTCCAAATGCGCTATTACAGTGATCTCTTTAATTAGTACTTTTCAGCGACACTTCACCTCCATGTAAATTTTATGGAACGTCCTTGTCGTCAACCTCCGAATCAGGCGGCTATGTCTATTATTAACTCTTTGAGTTTATGGTACTAACTTTTGTTTCTTATCACTTGAACTAAACAAAAAAATATACATATATAAGATCAAGGACGGAGCCAGAATGATTTTTGGTGAGAGGTTCGATGATAGACGAAATGATAGCAACAAGCTTCATCATTACATTTTTGTAGCATCAAAATAATGAACATTAAGTTTTTAAAATTATACTACTAATTGATGGAGTTTAGAGCAAGAAAAGATTACTATATTATATCTAATAAAATATATCCTATATATATACACTATAAATCATAACATATATAAATGTATGGATATGGAAAAAAAATTGAACACTTTTGTCCCTCTAATTTATTCATAATACTAAGTCTTTTGTTTTATAAGTATTTGATAATTATTCATAATTAAAAAATTAAGTAGAAAATAAAAATAAGAATTCATACATTGGTCTACCAGTGATCTGATTTCAGAGTATCCTTGTAGGAGTGTTCTTGACCTACCATGTTTATTTATTAATTAACAAATACCTTATCAACATTAACGTGATTTGTTATATATAAAAAACACATCACTATGTAATACCAATTCACAATTGGTAAAGGAGTGTCCATTACTTCAATGGAATAAAGCAAACAAATATTTTTAGTATATTTTAGTTTTCCACTAAATTGTACCACATATATCTATTCACGTATAGATATATTTTAGCATTGGTTAATTTTAATATTTTAGTTTCTTAATTACATTCTTCAAAATATTTCTTTCAAATTTACTCCCATCACAAAAGTTTAAAATTTAATATTATTATTAGATTATAATCTTCCTCTCTATATATAACTAAGGTACCTCACACTGAAGTTTAAGTATATTCTTTTTCCTTTTTTACTTTTATACGAATTTTATTCATTATTTTTATGTAATATAAATTATTTTAATGTATATATTTTACACATATATGCTAAAATTCTTTTTGAAATTGACTACACATTTTTCTGCTTCCGATTTAATATATTACTGTTGGGCAAAGCTTATTTAAATTGTGTTCCTTTTGCCAGGGAACTACAAAACATTCCATTGAGAGAATGAGAGTATAGGTTCCTTTGTTATTTTTTACATGTAGGATTGAAGATGCGTTGGCTCTTCTTGATTAAATAAAAGTGCATTGACTCTTAAATAAAATATTTCATAGTATTAAAAAGTATATTCGATTTATAAAAAATTAAGCATATTCAATTAAGTTTTTGTTACATAATTTTATTTTTTCCAATTTTTTTAAAAGTATATATTTTTACTATAAATAATTAAATTATAAATAAAAAGTTTCAATAACGTGTAACATGCTTACAGCTAATGACATTAAAGAGGAAACATGCCCTCGCCTGCCTCTGCTTCCCTCCATTTTTGTATAAGGTTTGTTTGGAGGCTTAATGACATTTAAACATCTAAATTTTATAATTTCATCGATTTGTTTACTCATTTATTTTATACTTGGTCTTTCTAACTCGTATAAATCTTTGACATTTATTAGAGTTTCACCAAAACATTTCGATAAAATCTAATATGTCACTAATGCCGTTAACATTAATAATAGTTAAATATTGATGTGGTGTTCAAGTCAATATGCTCTTTCGTTAACACTAATGCCGTATATACGTAGTAGCTCTCTGTTTCTTGATGGTTTGCTTTTCTGTTTCTTCATTTTCTCCATTAAAGTGAGTTCCTTTTCTGTTTTTTTTTTTCATATTGATTGCTTCTGGTGTTGATCTTGTGGGTTTTCTTTCATGGGTTTCTATTCTTTTCATGATTATTTAGTTTTGGTCTGTGGGTTTTTATGTTATTGAGAAGTATTTTTGTATTAGGTTTGATTCAATGTAAGTAATTGAGTTGTTTTAGTGTTGTTGGATAATGCGGGATTGTCCAATTGAGTATTTTTATTTTTCCATTTCTGTTCTTAAATTTGGTTGGATTGATTTGGATGGTTTGATGTTTCTAGATTGAGTAGGAAATGGTTCCAATGATTTCTGGGTTTAATAAGGAAGAAGGATGATGTTTTTGATTGGTAAAATAATGAAGATTTCGGGTTGGTTCTTGAAATTGTTGATTGAGCCGAATGTGTTTGGATTGAATTTCTGGAATGGATTAGGATTGCAGCAATGGTTTCTGGAAATTTAAGAACGAAAGGTAGAGTTGTGATTGGTTGAAAAGTGAGGACCAAATTTGATATTTGGCAGGTGGATTAAGTT
>CAODLS012218359.1:0-13406 GCA_948243855.1 Flueggea neowawraea | reverse complement strand
GTGTCATTTTTTCGATTCACAAACATATATTTTTATTTTGTATAGATAAGATATACCGTATGAACATGCTATGTTGTTTATATGTTGTTTGTATGCTGTTTTTTGTTTATATATTGTTTGAATATTATTATATATTACTGATATGTTGTTTATATATTCAAAACAATAAACAAACAAATCTGAATTTTTAGTGTTGTTGATATATTGTTTATACGTTGTTTTCGACATATAAATAAGATATTCATTGTTGATTTATTAGGGGAAAATAATTTTCAAGTCCCTGAGGTATATCCTAATTAGTAGATTGATTTTCATATTTTTAGGATGTTGCATACACATCCTCAAAGTGGAAAAGCATATTACACTTAGTCATTCTATTAGTGGTCCGTTAGTAGTTCGTTAGTAAATTGCTGACGTGTTCCATTATTTTTTTTGAACGAGATTTTAAAGACAAAAATACCCTCATCTATTTTATACTGTGAGAAACCCTAATCTTCTTAGGGTTTTGATTTTTTCCTTAAATCATATTTGTAGCTTCTGGTTTCTTCCTTTTTTTTCCTTTTTAATCTTGATTTTGATTTATGCTCCTTCAGCTTTCATCAACAAAAAAAAAGTGAGTTATTTATTGGTTAAATAGAAGAGAAGCAAAACTTGTAATGTAAAATGCAATTAAGCAAATCTTGAAGTTACAACTTCTTCATTAACCCAACTCAATGTTTGTTACAAAAATGCAAAAATAAACCCAGAACAATTTCAAAAGCAAATCACTAAGTTTTCTTGCAACACCCTTTCTATTCAGACACAACCATCATCACAAGCAAGTGCTACGCACAAATTCTCAATAAATGACTCCTCATGATGTTCATCCACATCCAGATCATGACGAAACTCGTGATTTAGGATCTCCATGTGTTTCGAGAAGAACAAAAAAAAGTGAAAAAAAAGAAGAGGTTTTGGGTTTTCATTTTAAACCCAGAAATCAATTCATTTTGATGAAATCTCAACAGAGCACAAATAAAACCCCAAAATCAAGAACAAAAAATCTCTGATTACAAGCATCTTCTTTGGTGGTGGCTGAAGAACCAACACCTTCAACCCATTCTCACTCGACTTGTGGTACCCATTCCAAGACTTCCCCTTGAGCTTCATTGCCCTCTCCAATGAAATGGTGACGTTCGCCAACACCCGTATAGACTGGAGAGAAACCCTAGAAGCGCACATCTTCAAGGCACACCTTCTATGAGTGAAAAAGGAGGAAGTGAAGGTGGAGGTTGAGGAGGGTAGGTGTAATATCCCATCCGTCCTGACAGGAATTCGAGGGTATTCCGTCTAGAATTCGGGGAAATTCGAGGTTTCTGAAGTGTTGAACTTCGATCGAGAATGTTTGGAGGTGGTTTTGTGTGTGCAATGCATGTTGAGAGTCATCTGTTTGCGTGGAGGATTGTTCTACGCGTATAGATTGAGGCCAAAGGGTCATCTACGTGCGTTGAAGCTAGTTCTATGCACGTAGATGGATGTCTGACCCGGACCGTGAATGTGCCTGCACACGTCTGTGTGCATTGGAGATGTCTATGCATATTGGACGTTATTTGGACTTGAAACCGTGGTGAGCATGGTGATCTACGTGCATAGCACTAGGTGGTGCACACATTGATCCTTGATCCGTGAGGGAAAGGTCACTAGATCTTCCATCTACGCACACAGGAGCTTCGTCTACGCATGTAGTACTCGGTCAACGTTTGTAGAGGAAGGTTCGACGCGCGTAGATGGGCCTTTTTCGCGTGCGTTAAATGAAATGCCACGTTTCAGTTTTGAGGGTCTATGAATACACCCACCTACGACTCTTTGATGTCATAACTCATCTCAACCACCGAAATTGTTGTCTCAACTACTCCTCTTCACTTTCAATCACTCCACAATCATCTTTTCTTTCCGTCATTTCTGTCATCACTTGTTCATCTAGGGTTTTGAATAAATTTTGGGGTTTTGTTCAGATCTTCCTTTTTTTTTGTAAAGGAATTTAAATATGGGTAGATTAAGCTTGGTTAAGGTTGTAACCATGGGATTCTAGCTTCGATTTCCAGAGATTTCATGTTTGAACGAAATGGGTTTGATCCGAGCTAGGGTTTCAGGTTTTGTTAGATTTCTCATCAGATCCGGAGTTGTATCTGATGTATTACGATAGATAGGTGTTAGAAATACATAGATATGATGTTGGGTGTCAAGATTTGACGATTTGTGTCGAGTGGGTCAAGAAATCTGAACTTGAAGGTTGGGATTCTTGATGATTTTGAAGTTGTTTGTAGGATCTGACATTAGATCCTTGCTTGGGAGGCTGATTGTAGCCAATGTGAATGTTTGACCGATTGGGTATATATCGAAATGAGAGTATGGGTATTTTGGCATAAGTCCTAGACGCCGTCGAGAGTTAGTTGGCATTTGCATTGCATGCATGCATCCAGTACCGCCACAGTACTATATCATATTGTATCTTGATATCTGTTGTATTTGTACATCTCTGTGTGTCTGCCAGCAGGAGCAGCCATCCACGAGTGGTGTTTGACTGGATCCACAGCTTTGGATACCAAGTGAGTTAAATGACAGCTTCAGATACATAGGTTGTGTCTTTCAAAATTGAGTATATATTGTTTTTGATATGTCGGGTTTGACATAAAATATGGATTAATAATTATTGGGTTAATTAATAATCTGGGTATATGATTATTATTAACCAACGTTTTGATATGGAAAATAAAGTATATATGGGTATATATATACAAGAGCATTTTGTAAATGATGGAATAAAGCAAAAGATTATGCATGATTGTATGTGGAATACTATGTATATAACACTTTGACATGGGGACACCTAGCTACGGGGTACGTAGCCTTTGGTGTACCAATACTTTGTTAAGACCCTAGTTATTGGGGTAATGAGATAACCGTATATCCAGGCCAGATACACGCTTTTATGAGCAGTTTGGTGGCGGAGTCCACACTGCTATATGGATATGAAAATATTTCATGGTCCCGTGTTATGAATTCACAAGTATATGTATATATTGTCTGAATGCATGTTGTGTGATATGGATGCGAATGTTTTGGTAAAACGAATTTCAAAAAATATACTATGTATATATATATATATATATATATATATATACATGTGTGATATACATGTGTGATATTTTGAAAGGTGGTTTTCAAACCAGTATTGTGAGGCACGAATGAGGCGATATGGAGTGTTGTTTCCTCACTAGGGAATCTTACCCCTATTTCTTCTGTTGTCCATGTTATACCTCTTTTACCGGTGATATTTTTGGGATGCACAACATCTGACCCGTACATTGTTGGGATATTGAGCTTCACTTTTGTATTTTGGGATTTACTTTGATGATTTCATTTTTGTTGATATTTTGATATGTTGTATATATATATATATATTGGTATTTATATATATGATATGATTTATTTCATTTATAAATATTTTAAAAAAATATTTGGAAAAGTCGGGTAGTATATCTGATCACAGAGGCTTGTGTGGATGGATCAGACTCCCACAGACGGTCCGCCTCGTAAGCCGGTCACGAGCTCGACTGTGGGTCGTGACAAAAAAAGGTAGAAGGAATTTGAAAAATGTAATTGCAAAAAATAACTTTGAGAAATATGAAAAACGTTATTGCAATAATAAAATAATATGAGCAATTTATAACAAAATGAATTTTTGAGAGAGTGAGAGTGTAGAAGAGACTGAGAGAGAAGAAATGGTGTAAACTTGGTAAGAATAGGGTGATGATATTTATAGAATTAAAAAAACAAAAAAAAAGGAAAATGACCGTAGGAACCGGCGGTTCGAAACTTTGGTTCAATCCGCTGGTTGAACCGGCGGTTTGACGGTTTCTAAAAGGGTCGAACCGAACCTTAAACTGTAACCCTCTGGTTTTGGTCGGCCGGTTCCAGTTTTGATCGGTCTGGTTCCAACTCGGTTTGCCAATTCCAGTTCAAATTTCACAATTCTAGTTTTGGGTATTTAAGTAACCCTTCTGGTTTATGCAATTGCTTATTTTAACTCCGGTGATTGTTTGTTTTTGCTTGGTTGCGAATGTTTTCAAAATGATTCTTTAGAAATTCTACTATAAGTATTATAATGTATATGTACGTATAAGAGTATTTTGCATGTGGTAGCATTCGTAAAGGTTTTCAAAACGGTTTAAGTGAGACTTGGAGTCGTCCTAAAGTGTTATCTCTCACTGAGTTCTTAGCCCCTTCCTTTTCTTGTTTATTTCTATTTCATTTTTCAGGTTTTGTTGATAGTGGTCATCCGATCTTCAGAGCTCAATGAGGCGTTCTTGTTTGCAATAAGTGCCCTATTGGTCGGGCTAGTTATTAGCTATATTAGATACTCCATACCGGGTAGTGGGTTATGGACTGTATTTTGATAATATATATTGATTTTCATTTTACTTATAATGATTTATTTTGTAATATGATATTGTGTTTATGTTTTATTATTATATAAGGATATCTTCTTTAAACTTATTATTTGTTAAATGGTTTTAATAAAATTAATAAGAAAAATTGGGTAGAAGTTATGTACTCCGAGGCATGTGTGAGATGAGTCGGGCCACCAGTTTGGTTCGTCTTGTATGCTAGTCATGGTCCGATTTCGGGTCTTGACATTAACACTATTCATCTACTTTATTAATAAAATATTCACTTTCTAATATATTTTCTCTCTAATACACAAATTTCAAAAAAAATTAATACACAAACAAAAATAAAATAATATATTTGACTCCTAAAAATAAGAAATCTCTTGGGCATGCTCTAATGGGACATAACGCATGTCTAAAAATTTGAATTTGGTACTAATGTGACACATCACATGTAGAAGCCAACTACAAATGTTTGATATAAATGAATTCTATTAAATTTCATGAAATTCATTTATAAATTATAATTTTTATATGTCGTGCCATTGAAGGTGCCACATCAAGATACCATATCATCACACAACTTTTTTTGGCATACATTTAATAGTTGGCTATTTTACAATTGATTGAAAGGTTGTGCTACGTATGGAGATATTAAAAAAAGAATAAAACTCTGCTACCACAGGACTGATACCATAGGACTGATCACTATGAGCAATGTATCTCGCACTATTCCCTCTCCACTGCGTCTCTCCATAGACGACTCACTTTAGGAATCTGTTCTTTTGATACCATTACTCAATGATGATCATGACAATAACATCATAGACACTCAGGAGCATCCCATATATTTTTTCTAGGTTTCCCAAGGATTTCAAAAGATTACTAAAAGTTTAGAAAGCCATAGAGAAATTAACACAAGAGATTATTTTCAAACCTCGCCTGTCTTGCTTATTCATAAATGAAGTCTTATATAGACTTCAGGGATTACAAAAGACAAAATAAGTGGTGGAGATATATGTCCTACCACTTTTTCAAAAGTTTATAGACCCATGACAACTTTTGTAATGTCACAGACTAATAATTAAGGCCTTTAACATATAGCCAACAAACTTTAAAGGAAAATGCCAACTATAGTACTGATTCGTGACATTTGGCCTTATAATATGGCCGATAACTTTTAAACTCATGACTGACTTGACATAATAAAGGGATAAGATTCTCTTTTTGACATAGACAGCATATTATTGCAAGACGACAAACATAATGGTGGCAAACACCTTTACTTTTCTGGTCGTGGAGTAGGGGGCCTACTCGTAACTTGCATCCATGTGCCACCTAACACGTTTGGATGATGAATGGGACACGTATCATTCCAGAGCCATGTGTATTCTTCTTCTTCTGATGAAGAGTCACTATTGTTGCCAAATGGCTCCTTTCTGAGGTTATAGCCTGGATGAGGCTGAACTGGTGCTGCTTATTGCAGTTCTTTCATTACTGCATCATAAAATAATGGTGGACGTTCATAAGGTCCTTCAAACATTCCAATTGATCTTTGACGGAAATTGACTGATGAAGGAGTTATGATGACTTCAATGGGTCTGGTTTGGAAGCTTGTTAACATTGTTGGTGGTGGAGGAGGAGAATTATTGAGACAACATAGATGTTCTGCAACTTTTTTTCTCATCATTCGATTTCTTCGAATGGATGAATGAATTGTTCCCCATGCATAACAGATGTTTTGAGTCCATAAGAAACCTTGAGAGTGACGAAAATAAGGACGATGAAAGATGCAAAGCTCTGTGGATGGTTGATTAGCTTGTCCCAAAAACCTCTTATTATCAATGGTGGTTTTGAGTCATCTTCTCCAAACTGAGATTTCTTCGAACCACTCAAGAAATGTCCATAATAGAGAACGACATTGTTGATCATCATTTAGATTATTGAGAATCTCCTTTGCATCAAATTCAATGGCTATTTTGTATGTAGTGACAAGACAACATAATAACCAGAGAAAATCTTCTGTGAATGAGCTGGCCATAAAAAAATGGTTTTGTAAGGAACGCATAGGGTGGATCTAACATGAAGTATTTGGGAATCAGACTGGTGAAGAACACCTCATGAAGTTGTGATTTGAAGTGAACTATGTGAGTTTTTGCAAAGGTATGAATTTTCTCTAGAGATTCCATGCCATTTAGACGAGGTAGAAATCGTCTTTTCTACATGGCTACGATATACTCAGGATTAGAACTGGAGGGACCGGCCATGAACACAACTGGTAATGAACACCAAGGAAGGATTAACTGAGCTAGTATCTTTCTGGGTCTAGAAAGATAATCTACAATAATGTTCTGGTCTCCTTTTATATGTTTCACCTTGAACTCATATTTGCTGAACCAATCATTCAATCTCAAGCACTGGCCATCTGGAATTTCTTTATTTTTAAATTCCAAAATTTTAGGAAAAGGTGAATTATCCATCTTAACCAAAAACTTATAACCAATTAGATGGAATTCAAATTTTTTGATTCCATTCTTCACCTGCTTGAAATATGTTGAACAGGCTTTTGAAAAAATGTGTGAACAAAAGAAGTTCTTCAAGTTATTCCAGATACCCAACTTGATAAGGTTTGTAATAAGCCTTATTTACAGATCAAGTGCAAAGAGAAAGACTATGATTGTAGAACCAGGAAAAAGAAGAAACACTGGAGAAACTTTTGAAAAGGGCGTTTTCCTAAGAAAAAAACTCAAAAAGGCTTCAATCGAAGATGGAGAAAGAAAGGTTTTTGATTTTTTAGAAATAAAACCTCCAATAAAAAGTCTGATCATTGTTTCATTTATGGACAAAAAGGACATTATGGAAGAATTGACCTAATAAAGAAACATTTCCTAAACTTATTCAACAAATAATGCAGATTTTGCCATTCAGTCCTGAAGAAGACTTGAGGTCAGTATTTTCAGAACATAGCAGTGATATTGACACAGTCAATACTGTTTTTATAGTGTTATCCTCATATGAAGAAGATGAGTCCTTTGATTCAGATGATACAGTTTTAACTCACTATGATGAAGCATTTGGTGCTTTCCGATGCCTAGCAGCACAGACCTTTCAGTTCCTCAAGTAGAAATTGAGATTCTTAAGTCAAAGTATGATGTTCCAATCAAGGTTATTGGGTTTATTGACACATGAGCTACCTATACAATGGTTAATCCAAAAAGGCCATGATTAACAATATCTTTGGCAAAAATTGAAATCAATCTATTATGAATTTTGCAAAAGGATTCTGGGAGACAAAATCATAAGGATCCTAAGAATCCTGAAAATATGAGGCCATAAACTCCTTGGGAGGCTTGTCTATAGGAAAACGAAGAGAACAAGACAACCACATATGTTTTTATTTATTCTTTTCCTTTTTCTTTCATTTTTTTGCTTTCATTGCTCCTTCATATGCTTCAACAATGGATGAAGCAAGTGGAATTGAAGATTTTCTTACAGAGGCCACAAATCCTGATAAAGAAGGCGATTATGGAGTTCTCCTAAACAAGTTGGGAGGAGATGAGTCAAATAAAGAGGATATTGTTGGAGGCTCAAAAAGAGGTAGATTCCTCAGATCATCTTGCATTCCCTTCAGCTGCTGCTTTAAATCTTTCAACTTAGCTTCCTTTTGGTCAAATGACTGGCCAAACTGATTATTGATTGCCATTTTCCCTAAAGCTCTTTCAAGCTTAGTTATTCTTTTGTGCTCCTTATGATGGAGATCTTGTATTCCCTTGGTAACATGTTCGATTTTAGAATTATGTTTGTCTACAACATATAAAATCTTGTCCATCTTTTCATCTTGTCTGACCAGATGACATTTTTGAGTAACATGGCTGCTCGTTTGCCAGTTTAAGACTTCTTTCGCACTTGATAATGGCTCTAAAGAACCATCATCTCTCATTGTTGTTGGCTTTGTGTGAGGTCGGAAAGGAACTCTATGATTTGACGTGTATGGAGTTAGTGGAGGATATTCACTGTCATAATTAACATTTGGCACCTTAGATGAGGATGAAGCCATAAAACATGGGATTACAGGGACAATTAGGATAGGTTCTGGAGAAAGGTTGTTGAAACCTTCTCTTTTCAAAATCTTCAATGCTTCCTTGTAAATGGGAAGAGGAAACCTCTTCTTCCATTCCTGAGCAATTTGCTCATCACTTTTCTTCTTTATGTCTTCCAAAATTCCAATCCATGGAGAGGATCCATCATCTAGATCAAAAGACCTACTGGGAGGTCTACAAGATGGCATTCTTGAATTTTTTCTTCTTGTAGAATCTCTAGGAAAAATATCATCATCACAACAAAGGAAACCTTCTTCACACTCATTTGGGTCAATATCCCAAATGAAATGACCATTTATACAGTCAGTATAAATCGGCTGATCAGAGGGTTCAAAGTGAACAATATGAATCTTCCTATAAGTTGAGACTGGCTGAAGCATAGCTATAGTCTTGAAAATTGGTAAACCAAAAGTCGAACTTTCTGGTTCTTCTAAGTTCTTGTAAACTATTTTGACAGTTCCATCCTTCCAAAGATGGAATGTATAGTCTTCAGACTGAATTGGCTTTTCAACAATTCTGATTTTTTCATAATTTGTAAGCCAAGAAACAGGGATCAACTTCTTCAAGGTTTCTGAGTCAATTTGCTTAGGAGCTTGAACTATAGTAGGAACCTTGTCTGTTGTTTTAGAGAAAATATACAAAGCATCTGTGGATCCATACCCATTGAGATCAACTGCGTGGTCTTGGACCCTGTAACAGACTTGATGGTGAAGAGTGGCTACAAGAGAAGAAGTCATATGTGGCAGTCCAATGATCTGGATCTACACCTTTATACAATTTGAAAGGTTGGGATCTCTCAAAGACATTACAAAATTGGGATAAAAGGTGAGCATCACACTTTCATCATTTAAGGTCGTCATGACCGATCCAATAACTGCATGTTGGTACTCTAAGACTCTGATGTCTAAGAGCGCTAATCTAGCAGTGATTGGACATCCCTTCCTTCCATTATATGTAAGCATTAGTTTGATTGCTCCCCAATGGAAATGGCTATAACCATCTCGAAGAGACTGGTTGATCAATGACTGAGGGACTTCAATTGTAACGTATTGTTATGATTTTGTTGACTACAAAGGACACTGATCCAAGCTAGAAGCCTGGATATATTCTTTAGGTGCTGGTCTTCTCCTATAAAGGAGTTGAAAAATTGAGACAATACCTTTAGGTTTCTGGTAGATACAGTAAGGACTTATCAATGGTTAAGAGGAAGAGGAAATTTGGGCACCTTCAGAAATATAAGAGTATTCTAAAAGTTTTTCTAGTTTATTGGTTTCATGAGATCTACAAGAAAGAGAAGAGGTAAGCTGAATGATTTCAGAAACAGGGTTGGATAAAGTGTTTGAGGCTGGGGATAAAGTGTTTGGGGCCGAGGTCGACGCTTCTGTGTGGGTTTCCATGGAAAAGTTCTACGTATCTTCTTACTCTCCCTTAAGAAAACTAAGAAAAATAGCCAACTCAATACATCACATTAGCGTTGGATCCCTAAGAAAACTAAGATATTAAAGTCACATTAGTTCCAAATTAGCATTGGATCAGTATTTATAATTACAGTAGTGTTGGAGATATTTATGATTAAAGTCAAATTAGCGTTGGAGATATTTACAATTAAATTAGCATTGGATCAGTATTTAACATAAAATGAAAATTTTTTTTTCAATAAAAAGTATATCGATATATATGGAATACGAAAAAATTACTTTAAAAACAGTTTAAAATATAAAAAAGTAAAAATCAAGCTACATTACGACGGTTGTGACGATTGCTCAACATTATGTGAGTCAATTGAACTTCTAAGCCTTTTTGAAAAATATTTCTCCATTCTATTTTTATAGACAAAAACCTACCAAATTAAACATAAATAAATATTTAAGTCCCAGTTAAAATACAAGAAGAAAAAAAAAACAAAAATTCAATAATTCACAATTCTTAACAATTCACAATTCGAATATAAATCAATAACTCTCAACTAATTCACAATTGAAAATCTTAAATGGCTACTCAACAATCCAACAAATTAACAATTAATAAACCCTAATTAACTAAAATTAGAAGAAAAAAAAGAAGAGTTGAAAAAAATTAACCTTACCGGTGCAGATGCTTGAAATCAAGACGGCGGGCTGCAACGGTTGCTCACCTAACAATAAAAAATCCTAATTAACAAAAATTAAAAGAAAAATAAGAAGAGTTGGAACTTGAAAGGAGAAATCGAGGAAGCTTAGCATTATCGACGCGGCACTGACAGACAAATGGAATCAAATCCGAAGCATCGCGGAGGAGTTCGGAGTGGTGAACTGAAGTGGAAAGAAGAAGGGAGTGGTTGTCTGGTTGACCGAGGCAAAGAGAATTAGAGAGAGAAAGAGAGATTAGAAAATGAACAATGAAGGGCTGCATTTTGGTCTCGACTGGAAGACACTTTTGCCCTTTTTTTTCAAAACAGCCTTAGCGAACAAGTCATTCACGAGCGAGCGACCTGTCGTTCACTAACATTGTTGTAATTTTTTTAAACCAAGACAAAACGACATTGTTTCACCAGAAAGAGGAAGGGGGGGAGGAGGGTATAGGGGTGCCCCTGGCTGCTAGTAGGAGTGGTTGCCCACACCTACCACCATCTGGATCTGCCTCTGAACATAAACATCAATAAAATAGCAATTGAGATAAATTTTCTTTTTGGTAAGTCATTTCAATTATTTGTTCCCACTGAGAATCGAACTAACAACCTATATTTATCGCTGGTTTAAGTCTAATACTAATGAGTTATAAGCTCAATGGTCAACTGAGATAAATTTGCTAACAATTTTAAATGTCTGCATCAATTTACTAAAATTTAATTGATGCAATAAATATGCAAAACATACAATAATTTTTGTAAAAAAAATGTTGAGAATTTAAATGTGAATAAAGGAATCCCATATCGCAAAAAGGATATATAAGTGACAATGGATTATAACCCAATCCCTTAAAATTTTTGATAAAGATGTGATGACAGGCCCACTTGCGTATTTATTCATTAAGGCCACACATAATGCTATTCTCGTTGAGGATCCTTTAGTCCCAATAAGTATTATTAGAACCACGATTAAGGACGAGTGTGATGCAATGATGGTCTCAAATGAGTGCGATGCCTAGATTTGGATTATATGAATGGTCAAAAAATCCCATAGACGAAAGGTGTGGAGTCATAAGAGGAGCCCTTAGTGTCAACATGGCGATGGTTTAGCACAAGTACGTGAATTTTACTGGTAAAACTTTTTTTCTAGTGTAAGTAGGGTTATCTTATAGATGAGTGGAGCTATGGAATGAGCTTTTGGGTTAAAATTTCATATTAGCACTGAGGAGGCTCAAGGAAAGTTCTGTGGTACTCAAAACGGTTTCCATTATAAGGGAAACAAGCTTAAACACAATGTGAAAGAGATTTCTTGAAGTAGTAATATACCAATATATGTTATGCCCATAAGCTATGTTTGAGTTATGCATTTCATGTTTAAATTGGTGGCTACATTCTAGATAGTGATAGAATTCATGTTATGCATGTCTTGTAGTTGTTATTCCCCATGTTTAGTAGAGAAAACAATGGAAAATAATAATTTCTTTTGGTGATTTTACACTTTCAAAAATAATTTATTGATCATCGAAAATTCATGCAAACTTACATATATACATGATTGAAACTAGATGATTTTCGAAAAAACAAAACAGATAGATTGAAATATGCCAAAATAATTCGATTATAACAAATATCCTGGAAAACAAGACATATGTCCTTCCAATTAACTACATCATCAAAGCACTTTGCAAAATAGTTAGCAATCCTAACATTACCAATAGGGGTGTTAAAATGGGTCACGACACGATAACATGACACACGTAATATGTAAATTTAGCGGGTTAGGGTTGAATTTAAATGGGTTCGTGTCATAAACCGGTCGACCCGTTTATGACACGAAATAAACGGGTCGTGTCGTGTCAATCCGCGAACCCGTTTATAAATTATATAATATATATATATATAATATATGTAACATATATGAGATATTCAATTTGAGATACTATGTACAAGTACAAAACTAAGTCACAGACTCACAGTGTCACATAATTTTTTTTGTGTTAATTTTAATTGCATTTTTAATTTGAATTGTTTAGAAATGGAATGTTAAATAGGTTAAATGAGTCATAAATTGGTTAAGTGGGTTAAACAGGTTGGCGGGTCGTGCCAAATTTTAATAAAAAACACGACCCATTTAATTAAACGGGTTAGTCGTGTCATGTTGTGTCAACCCATTTACTAATTGTGTCGTGTTAACCCGTTTATTAAATGGGTCGTGTTCGTGTTGACCGTAATCGTGTCACAGGAGTGAGTCAACACGACACGACACGAACACGACCTGTCAATCCATTTTGACACCCCCTAATTACCAATTGGAAAGTGTTGTAACAATTGCGATATGTCCCATCTCCTGTAACCACCACCTGCTTGTCAGATTCTACCAAGATGGACAACGTCTGTTCTTCACAGCCATAAGGCTGCTTGTAACCCAGAGTCCCTGAAGTCATCCCGCGAGACGCCTGCTCAACGTTTTGTTATTATTTTATTAAAGTCCCTATTTTCTAACCCCTCAGCTTTTTCATCAGTAACCCAAAGTCCCAGTAAGAGTCCCGCGGGACCTACTCAGCTTTCCACTAAACACAATTTAATTTTAATCCTCCAACTTTTATCTACTACTTCATTTGATAATTTCTACCCCAAATTCATTAAAATAAAAAGTGTTCATTCAAATAAAAATAATTCATTAAAATAAAAATATTACATTAAAATAAAAAAATACATTAAAATAAAAAATACATTAAAATAAAGTTCATAATTTCTTAAAATAAA
>CAODLS012218346.1:0-11157 GCA_948243855.1 Flueggea neowawraea | reverse complement strand
AAAATTGACTATGAAAACTCAATTTCATCACCTACACATCAAAACAACCCATTCTCCAAAATAAGTGCCATTAAATCCTCGGAAAATATAAACCAAAACATAAAGGCACAAAATTTCAAAAAAATTCAAATTTTCTGTTGGAGCAATCAAACAACAAAATAATCAAAGTAATCAAACCAAAAATAGAAATAACAAAAACAGAAATAATAAAAATCTTGGGTTGCCTTCCAAGAAGCACTTCTTTAATGTCATCTTAGCTGGACGAAGTTGATTATTCATCCTTTCTCGTCATTCAGCACACAAATCTTCGCACCTTGATTTTTCTTGTTTGGTGGCAATGTCTCATGAATTATAACAGAATTGATCTTTGGAACATACACCCAACGCTCTCTTTTTGTTTTCTTTTTCTCAGTGCGAAATTTTTTCTAGAACCTAACAGACTTGGGCTCATGCTTGGTTGTATCAAAATATTCCTCTTTGGAGCCCTTTTTCTCGTCTTCTTGCATAATGCAGTTGCCTTGTCAGGTGCTTTCGGTTCCTTATTATTCCTCGCCATCATTGCACTAACATCCTACAGAGAATCACTATCATGCAACTCAAAAAATATTTCTGCCAATGAGTTAGTACGATTAACAGCAAAAATAGAAGAAAAATCATTAGGATGCTTCATTTCTTCATTGATACTAAATTTAATTGCATCACCATCAAACTCCATCGATATAGTTCCCTCATGCACATCTATCTTTGTTTGGGTTGTTTTAAGAAAAATGTCTCCCTAATGGCAGCAATTTTGAATTTGGAGTACCATCATCCTCCATATCCAGCACATAAAAATCTGCAAGAAAAACTAAATCGTTGACCTGCACCAAAACATCCTCTAGAACACCTTCAGAAAAGACATTAGAACGGTCAACCAAGGTTAGTATTACACTATTTTGCCTCAAAGGTCCAAGATTTAATGTAGAATAAACAGACAAAGGCATTAAATTAATTGAAGCTCCTAAATCACATATAGCATGTTCAATTATGACATTGCCAATTTTGCAGGGAATAGTAAACATACATGAGACTTTTCTCCTTAATAGGCATTTTCTTTTGCAAGACTGTTGAGACCGTTTCATCCATGTGTATTATTTCATTTCCATTCAGCTTGTTCATACAAGTGCACAATTCTTTCAAAAAATTGCAGTATATAGGCATTTGCTTGATTACAGTAAGCAGAGGAATGTTAATCTCAACCTTCTTTAGTGTTTGCAACACTTCTTGATTATCCAAATACTTGTTTTTCTTAATTAATCTATGTAGAAAAGGCATCCTTTCAGGATTCCCGACTATTGGAAAGTTTTTGGATTTTTTTGAATTTTCTGTTTCTGTCACAGTGGCTTCAGCATGGTCATGCCAAAGTGATGTCGTGTCTGAACTGGGAATTTATTTTCCACTTTGAAGAACAATTGCACTAACATTCTGTCGTGGGTTTATCTCAGGTTGGGAGGGCAATTTTCCTTGAGTTTCAAGCGTGTTAACAGAAGTGGTTAGTTTGCTAATTTGATCTTTCAGTTCAAAAATACTTACCTTTGTTGAAACTGTCAATGATCTCACAATTTCTTCCAAGGTTTGAATCCTATCAGTTTGTGGCATCTGTTGGTGCTGGGCATTTTGAGCAGAATTATTGTCATTTCCATACCTCAAATTTTGATGGTCCTTTTATCCTGGGTTGTATGTGTTGGAGTGTGGATCATATCTCTTGTACGATTTCCCCTCAAAATTATTGACATCATTAACTTGAGCCCAAGAATTATCTTGTAGCGAGGGACACAAATCAGTAAGATGTCTTTGCGCACCATATATCCCACACAGCTGTGTTTTGTGAACTGATTGCCCTTGACTAACAGCAAGCTTGTTCACAACAGATATAGTTTGATGCAACAAAGAGGTAATAACATCAATTCTTGAATCAGATGTTTTAGTACTCACCTCATTGACACACCTAGCAGTGGATTCAGGCTTGATACTTAATTGTTGTGAATTTGCAACAATGACTGAAATCAATTCTCGAATCTCACTAGGTGTCTTACTGATGATTGCACCACCACTAGCAGCATCTAACATCCTGCGTTCCAAAGGAATAAGACCATCATAAATTTATTGAATAAAGAGTTGGTCAGAAATACCATGTTGTGGGCAACTTGCACAAATCCATTTGAATATCTTCCAATACTTATATAAAGTTTTAGTATCTCTTTGTCTGATACTGTATATCTCTATTTTGAGATTGGTGGCTCTAGAAGCTAGAAAAAACCTTTCCAAAAACAATCGAACCATATCATCCCATGTGTCCATTGAGCAATGAGGTAGATAAAAGAACCATTCTTTAGTCCGATCCGTCAATGAGAAAGGAAAAAATCTCAATTTAATTTGATATCTGTAATACCATGAGGAACGAAACTGGAGCAAATAAAATGGAACTCTTTAGCCAAGGTTAGTTTTACACTATTTTTCTTCAAAGGTCCGAGATTTAATGTGGAATAAATAGACAAAGGCATTAAATTAATTGAAGCTCATAAATCACACATAGCATGTTCTATTCTGACATTACCAATTTTGCATGGAATAGTAAACATACATGAGTCTTTTCTCCTTAATAGGCATTTTCTTTTGCAAGACTGCTGAGACCGTTTCACCCATGTGTATTCTTTCATTCCCATTCAGCTTGTTCATTCCCATTCACAATTCCTTCAAAAAAATTGCAGTATATAGGCACTTGCTTGATTGCAGTATGCAGATGAATGTTAATCTCAACCTTCTTTAGTGTTTCCAACACTTCTTGATCATCCAAAGCCTTGTTCTTCTTAATTAATCTATGTGGAAAAGGCAGCCTTTCAGGATTCCCCACTATTGGAACATTTCTGAATTTTTTTGAATTTTCTTGTTCTGTCGCAATAGCTTTAGTATGGTCATACTGAAGTGATGTCGCGTATGAACTGGAAATTTCTTTTCCACTTCGAAGAGCAATTGCACTAGCATTCTGCCTTGGGTTAACATCAGGTTGGGAAGGCAATTTTCCTCTATTTTCAAGCTTGATAACAGAAGTGGTTAACTTGCTAATTTGATCCTTCAAATCTGAAATACTTGACTCTGTGGAAACCTCTAACGACCTAACAATTTCTTGCAATGATTGAATCCTATCATTCCGAGGAGGAGCTGAATTCTAATTCCTTTGGGTTGAATTTTTGAAGTTATTCCCATTATTTCCATACCTCATATTTGGATGATCCCTCCATCCTGGATTATATGTATTGGAATAAGGGTCATGTTTCTTCCAAGAATTCTGAACATATCCTCCCAAAGCATTAACATCAGCAACTTCATCCTCTTGCAAAGATGGGCACGTGTCAGTTGCTTGCTCTTGTACTCCACATATTCCACATACTTGTGCCTTAAAATTATGAGTCAATTTCTCTTGTCCAATAGCCAATTTATTCACCACAGCTATAATTTACTACAATATAGAAGACATATTCTCAGAAGTAGAAAGTTTAAGGCTTACCTCGTTGACACGCCTAGTAGAGGATTCAGCTTTGGAATTGAATTGTTGCGAATTTGCAGCCATAACAAAAATTAATTCCATCTCCTTAGGTGTCTTACTGATTATTGCCCACCACTTGCTGCATCTAACATCCTGCGTTCCAAAGGAAGAAGGCGATTATAAAAATATTGAATTAAAAGTTGGTCAAAAATACTGTGTTGTGGGCAACTTGCACAAAGTCTCTTGAATCTTTCTCAGTACTCATATAAAGTTTTAGTATCTTTCTGTATGATACTGCATATCTCTCTTCTGAGATTGGCGGCCCTAGAGTCTGGGAAGAACCTTTCCAAGAATAACTGTACCATTTCTGCCCATGTATCAGCTAAACCCGGCAGCAAGTAAAATAGCCACTCCTTAGCTCGATCTGCTAATGAAAAGGGAAAAGCTCTCAACTTGATTTGCTCTTCTAGAATGCCTTGAGGAATGAAACTGGAGCAAACAATGTGGAACTCTTTAAGATGCTTATTGGGATCCTCATTCTCTGCACCATGAAACCTCAGTAGAAGCTGAATTAACCCAAATTTCAACTCGAACGGAGAAGCCAAAGGTTGGTACTGAATGCACAGAGGCTGTTGAGCAATAGGTGGCATAGATAAATCCCTCAGAGTTCTTTCTAGTTGAAATACGGTATGACCTCCTGGAGGAGCTTGAACGTTTTCAGTCATCTCAATTTATGTGCCAAAATCAATATTAACAATGTTTTTAGCCGGTTCAAGCACCAAAGTCTTAGAACTAGTAGCTTGTGTTCTGCGTAACCTAGCTTCTCTTCTCAACTGTTTAGCAGTCTTATCTATCTCTGGATCATATATAAGACTATCTGCAGACACAGAAGAATGCATACAACAAAGAGAATAGATCATTAGTAAAGCAAATAAACAAAATATGAAATACCAGTCCCCGGCAATGACTCTAAATTTGATAGGGTGTCAAACCTACCAAAATAATATTAACCTGCTTCGAAGCACTTAGAACGAAGTATAGCAGTAAGCAGGGTTGAACCACAGAGACCGGTACAAAAATGTTTAAATGTCATGACAAAAAAATAAAATAAATAAAATTGGTGAAAATGTAAGCAATGCCGAAAATCAAAATGAAACCAAAGTGAAAATTTGCAACTAAGAAATAGTTCGCAACAATAAAAATGAGAAGAAATTCAATAATGAGAAATCCTAGCCAAGGTATTTCATCCATTCAATCCATTTAGTCGATCATAGACATGGAAGATAATTATTAAGCCTTCGAATAGACAGAGTTATAGCTAACAGTGACGCACTCGATTAACCAATTTCTTCTGAATTTTTCGATAGTCCTCGGATGCCCTGTAGACTACTTCCCTGATACCCTGACAGGATTTAATCTATGACAACAGTACGAATTAAAGAGACATCTATCCTAGCCAGTGAAATCGAAAATGTCGTGATTCATTTAAATTAGATTATTCAACCTCACAACAATGAATAATGTCCAAACCACATACATCCACATTGTTTGTTACCTATATTAGGATTCATGTGATGCACTACTAATCCTAAACAACGATATACCACTCATTCAATCACACAATCGGCCGAATTACGCAATTAATACGAGTAATAATAAAAGAACTAAGGTACAGATATTGAATAAATATTCAAAAAGCTTTATAACAAATAAAACAAGAGTTTCACGACAATAATGGATCGAATTTTAGAAATACCTCAACTAGAAGATTGTTTAGTTACACATAATGCAAGAAGAAAGCCAAAAATCAATAGAATTCTTTGTTGCCCACGTAGTGTTCTTCAGAATAGAAAAAATGAGAGGGAGAGAGAGTCTAATCCAAAATAAAAGAGTATTTATATGTCTACTAATTAGGAAACCCTAATTACACTCCAAAATAATTAGAATAATAATAATTAGGTATATTGTTTTGCTCCAGCAGTAAAAATGGATTAGCAACCCTCATACACGTCAATGAGGCTCAAAAACTGAGGCCCAACAATGAAATCACGTGGCCTAATGCATACGTAGTCAACCCAGTTAATGCATTGCTTCAGCATGGCCGTGCTGAAGTGCCCTCTAAGCCAAAATGTGCCCAAAATCGCTCCAAATCCACGCATTCCACCAATGTTCTACGTAAAACACAAAAGCATAAAAACATAAAAAGACATGAATAACAATACTTTATAATGCAAAAAAAAACACAAAATGTAATATTAAATATGCCTAAAATGCAACCTATCAGGCAGTGTGTCGGTACTTGCCCCAGGAGCTCTCGGAGTACCTCTTTTTGAGGAACCCGACTCATATGTGATTTCTGTGGTTTCGTCGGATCTTGCTTGAGCAGTTTCCTCAGGTCTCATGTGAGTACGATTGTCACTGCCATCTCCAATAGGACCTTCTGTGGGGGTTTTCGCGGATTCTTGTTGCACATACAACCCAAATGAAAACTAAATTAACAAGGAGAGTTTTCAGGCTTGATGGTATTTTGAGTAAAAAGTTACATGTGCCCGAGCCAACAATTCCATTTTCGAAGAAAGGAAGTCTTCAAACTAGCTCTAGGTCCTCTTGGAACTCCAGGTCCTCGGGTTTCAACCTTGGATCGCTCAATCTGTTCATAAGAAGTTAGAAGATGTATGACATAAAAGTGAACATGGTGTTGGATCATGGGTGATCAACATTAAGTTCCTTTTATGTTTTGATGTTGTACAAAATATTTGACTTAGAGTTAAACATGTTGGAAAGCTCAAAATCACGAAACAAACTATTGAAGCAATCAACGTACGTTACAATGTGTACAACGTACATCATAGTGGGACACAAAGTACGTTATTGTATATCAACGTACGTGAAGAAGAGCCAAAATGCAAACAGAAGCCACTGGAATGTTGAAGTGCCAATACAAAGTACGTTAGGTAATGACGATGTAAGTCATTTGGAGATATGGCTATGATCAACGTACGTTAAGGAAGAACAATGTACGCAGACATGGAGAATTTGCAGACAACGTACGCAGACTTGGTAAGACGTACGTTATGAATAGTCCAGAAAACTGCAACGGCTATAAATGAACTCCAACTGCTATTTTCTCTCTACCAATGGTAATATGGCTTAGAAAAACTATAAATACATCAAAGAATGACAGAAAAACATGGATGATCATATGCTTTCAAAGTCTAAAACACTTTCATCATTTCATCACCCCCAAAACACCAAAATCAAGCTAGAGAGAAGATTATGAGCATCAATCAAACACATGTACTCCTAGCATAGAGCTTTCACTTTTGTAAACTGTTTTGTAAAAATCTTTGAGAGTAGGGAAAAGTTTGTTGTGAACCTATGGAAAACAACATTGTAATGGCTTTAAAGGTTTGAGCCGAAATCAACCTTGGGTAGGCTTTAAAGTGTGAACTGTAATCAACCTTGTAGGCTTTAGAGGGGTAAGCCGTAATCAACCTTGTTGGCTTTAGAGGTGTGAGGCACAATCAACCTTGTTGGTTTTAGATGTGTGAGCCGCAATCAACCTTGGTGTAAGGCTTTGTTGGATTGAGCTGTAATCAATCATCATTATAGTGGAAATCCTAAGTGAGACTTAGGTAGTGGATGTAGGCAAGGTTGGTCGAACCACTATAAATTGCGGTGTTATTTTCTCGCTTCACTTCAACTCACTTCCACTCTCCAAACTCAACCAAAGCATCGTCGAAAAAATTCTCCAACAAGTAGTATCAGAGCGGGTCTCCATTCTAGAAGGCTTAACATCCTTGGAGCAAAGATCATATATCATTGGAGATGCCAACATTGGTACTATCTTTTCAAATCTCTCAACTTCTCTTTTTTTTTTATATTGTTTTGATTTTAATAGGGGGAGAAATGAAGCTTTCAAAATATTTTAAACAATGCGCAAATTGTTTTCAAAGAGGGGGAGAAAAGAAAATTTTGAAATTTTTTCATACATTATTTTTGATAGGGGGAGTGAAAATTTCAAAAATATGATCACACATTTTTAATCCTAACCTCATGACAAGGATGGAATCCTTGATCAATTGTGTTTCCTTGATGTAGTGCTTAAATTCTTCAAAATTTTGACATCATCAAAAACGGGGAGATTGTTGGATCATGGGTGATCAACATTAAGTTCCTTTTATATTTTGATGATGTACAGAATATTTGACTTAGATTTAAACACGTTGGAAAGCTGAAAATCACGAAACAAACTGTTGAAGCAGTCAATGTATGTTACAATGTGTACAATGGACGTCACAGTGGGACACAACATACGTTATTGTATATCAACGTACATTAAGAAGAGCCAAAATGCATACAGAACCACTGGAACGCTGAAGTGCCAATACAACGTATGTTAGATAATGACAATGTACGTCATGTGGAGATATGGCTATGATCAACGTACATTAAGGAAGAACAACGTACACAGACCTAGAGAATTTGCAGACAACATATGCATGCTTGGTACGACTTACGCCATGAATGGTCCAGAAGGCTGCAATGGCTATAAATGAACTCCAACGGCTAGTTTCTCTCTACCAATGGTAATATGGCTTAGAAAAGCTATAAATACATCAAAGAATGGTAGAAAAACATGGATGATCATATGCTTTCAAAGTCTAAAACTCTTTCATCATTCTATCACCCCAAAACACCAAAATCAAGCTAGAGAGAAGATTATGAGCATCAATCAAACATATGTAATCCTAGCATAGAGCTTTCACTTTTGTAATCTGTTTTGTAAAACTCTTTGAGAGTGGGGAAATGTTTGTTGTGAACCTATGAAAAACAACATTGTAATGACTTTAGAGGTTTGAGCCGAAATCAACTTTGGGTAGGCTTTAGAGGGGTGAACAGTAATCAACCTTGTAGGCTTTATTGGAGTGAGTCGTAATCAACCTTGTTGGCTTTATAGGTGTGAGGCGCAATCAACCTTGTTGCCTTTAGAGGTGGGCGCTGCAATCAACCTTGTTAACTTTAGAGGTGTGAGCCGCAATCAACCTTGGTGTAAGGGTTTGTGTGATTAAGCCAGAATCAATCATCGTTATAGTGAAAATCCTAAGTGAGACTTAGGTAGTGGATGTAGGCAAGGTTGGTCGGACCACTATAAATTGTGGTGTTGTTTTCTCGCTTCACTTCAACTCGCTTTCGCTCTCCAAACTCAACCAAGGCATCCTCAGGAAAATTCTCCAACATATGGATGCACGAGACAGTATGACTTACAGCCTGATGAAGTTGGAAATCTGTTACTTGCCCTTCATTTAAGATCAGGGGTGTAGGTGCCTTTCCTTTCTCCGCGGAGGTAAGATTTGACCGAGATGGGGGAGAAGATAGCGATAAGCCTGCTTGAATTAATTCTTTCCGAGATGCCAAGAAATCCCAGAGCACTTTCTTTCGAGACGCATCGGAAGCCGAATTTTTGGAAGGTTTAGAAGCACGGGAGACCAAGCACCTAACAGGCTTTGTATTTGATTTGGGAGTCCACACGAAGAGTATTTGGGTTGACAATTCAAGCGTTGGTTCTCTGCTTCTACGGCTTTCTGTTGCAATTGGAATTCGTTGAGTAGTCTTCGATCGTTTGGCCGCTAGAGTTGGTTGAACATGGTGTCGGAGACTCTCCTCAGGTTTTTCTTTTTTGCTTTTGGGGAGTAGAAGGCTTAGAGCGAGCAACTCCCGCAGTAGTGTTTAGTTCTTTTTCCTTTTGCTTCTCCTTCTCAACTTCTTCCCAAGCCTTTTTTCGAGCCTTATTTAGTTCTGCATAAAAGAAAAAAGGTTTTTGTGAGTAGAACTGATGATGAAAACGAAAGTACACACGAGAAGTACCTCTTCTTTTGCGGACTTCATCTCGAGGAAGGGACAAACCTTTGGTGAAGTTTGAGTGCCAAAAACTACCCCACAATGATTGAAATGCTCGGGTAACTCCTACACAGCAGTTGACTCATTCGGGGAAGGGTCAGTGCAAATCTCGGGACTTGAAATACCGAATCTTGGTCGCAGATGAGTTCCTCGTAAAGTTCTTTGTCTTCTCATTTATCCCAGGGTTGATTGACTGAATGAAGAAAGGGTTGCAGGACCGCTTGCACCAACCCAAATTGTTGGCTGCAGAGATTGGGCATGTATAGTTCAACTGAGATGTGGAAACCTCCCGAAGTTAGAGTGAGGAAGAGGAGATCCCTCGGGCGTGTCACATTTGGGCCACACCACCGTCTGAGAGCATTGAATGCGAAGAATATTGCATTTAATGAACCTGGCAGAGAGAGGATTAGTGGGGCCCTTTTGCATGAAGAAGGGGAACCAAATGTGCGAAGAAAGTTTTCGAGGCCAGTTAAATGGAGTGGGGAACTTTGATATTGGGTAATGATGCTCGAGCTAAGGAGATGTTTCTTGAATAGGCTGGTCCGAGATGGTACTTGGGTAGATCAGTCTGAGGTGGTTGGTTTCATGCTTTAAGCGGTTGAGTATGACAAGTCGGTTACCGGACCACCACAATTTGAGCAGTTGTCGGTACGTGGAAGCTTCTAAAGCAAAAAGATGGGCAGTTGATAGAGGTTGTGCTAGGTGCAGGCTTTGCTTGAATGAAGCAGTTTTTCCTGAAGAACGTGGGGCGAAGATTCTACAACTAACTGCGGAGAAGTCTTAATATAAATAGGCGTAACCAATAATAGGAGAGGACGCACATCACTGACCAAACTCTTGAAATTTCAATTCTTGTACTTTCGTTTTCGTTCGTTCTGTTTTTAGTCATTTCTTTAGACGTTCATTTGTTTGTTGGCACTCATGGCTGATTTCAACAATTCTCATACTGAACAGTAAGCACTTAGGACTTTGTATTTAACGGAATGCTTCTCTACATTATGTTGCTTTCCTAACTTCTTTTAGTTGATTTTATTTACAAGCTTTTCCGCTTTTCATTTACTTATCACTCGGTTAATAAGTTTTTATTTCAAGCTTAGTTACTTCAGTCGTTTATTTGTTCCTCGTACTTAGAAGTCTTAGGCTGCTAGGCATTTCCAAACTCCTTTAGCTAAATTTACGCGATCACTTTCTTTTTCTCGGACACGTTGAGCTCAGATAAGTGTTTTCGTACTCATATATTTCTTCTCGAATACATTAAGTTCGGATTAAGCTCGGATAAACAATTAGAAAGTCTACCATCCTCGAAACACAAAATTCCCCAACAATATTTTATATAACTACATGTGACATAAATACAATAAAAATAGTCACTTTAGGCTAGTTAAAGTTGTTGAATATGTGCACCATACCAAACCCTGATTGATGATAAAGAAAGGGTTAGTGTTGTTATTCGCGAGAAATTTTTGAGGAAGTACAAAATAGGGTATGTAAACCTGACATTAAAGTACCTTTTTTTCTGGCAAAATGAGAAACTGGTAAATTAAAGGGAATAAATATAATTCTAGCTATGTAAACCTTAGAACTTTCTGCTTTTGAAAATAATTGCAAAACTTATACGGGTAGAACAAGACAATGTTTACATTATTCTTTTTCAAAATTGAGCTCTCACCCACAATAAGATTTTCGGTTTTCTAATGCTGAAAATTTCCAGATATTAATCATTCCCTATC
>CAODLS012218315.1:0-10630 GCA_948243855.1 Flueggea neowawraea | reverse complement strand
AAGCGCAAGGGCGACCAGGAGCTCCCTCATATCGTCTCCGCCCAGCTCCTCCTTGCAGGCTCCACTATTCTCGTCTCTGACTCCTCCAACGAGTCCGCCACGTAAGCACTTACATTCACGCACTTCATCTTGTAAATGATTGTTGTGGCTCTTTTGAAAATATTGCCTACTCTCTTTCATGCTGAGTAGTTGTTTTGGTTTTTATATACCTGCTTTATGCTGATTTGACTCAGTACGACTCGGTTGTTTTGGTTTTTATATACCTGCTTTATGTTGATTTATTTTAAGACTCAGTGCGACTCGGTTTTGTTAGCTTGTTTAGTTGAAAAATCCGCTATTTCCGTTGCACAATAATTTCCGTCGTGCATTTTACGAGTTTGTGAACGGCACCGTTTTGTTATGTTCGCAGCGGTTATGTGTTTGGATAAATCTCTTATTTTTTGTTACCTATTTACAAATATCGCTTATTATTTGGCATAATGTAATGACGTGGTGGTGTTGACCAGGGTCAAAGCCGGTGGATCTGCTATTTCATTCTGCTTGGAGACTGAGGACGTGGAAGCTGCAGTTTCTCAGGCCATCGCTGCTGGAGCTGTTGCTGAGGGAGAGATGGCCGAGGGCGAAGGCGCGTGTGATGGTCGCTTGGGGAAGGTGAAGGACCCGTACGGCATCGTGTGGTCAATTTGTTCATCCTCCAAGAAGTGCCGCGCGGACGTGGAGGCTTAAAGGCCGGTGGATCTTCATCTTGGTCCGTTCTAGTGCTGAGAAAGTTGCAGTGGTGGTGGGTGGGACCCAGGCTTCATAAATAGGTGGTGGTAGTAGTAGCCTAGTAGGGGTTTGTTTGGGTAGGTATTGGTAGTGAATATTTTGATACGACTTCATCATGACTGTTGATCGGTGATGTTGAGTACACTTGTTTTGGATTTTAAAGCCCTCACAGCCCACAGCTGGCAGTTCTTGACTTTTAAAAAATTGCGACTTCCTGCTTTCTTTATATTTTTCATGGATGCAAGGGTAATATTGTCCTTTCGTTTCGTTGGTAATTTGCATGGATAATTGTTTGCCATTATTGTAATAATACTGCGTTAGTGATTGTTTGCTATAATAAAAAAGATGTGAGGTAGTAATATATCGTGGAATGAGAAGGTTCTTGGGGAGCGTTACGAGGGAGTGGGGGAGATAAACAAACAAGGAGATGGTGCCACGTGGGCAAGTAGATTCCATGAACGTGTGTAGAGCTCTTAAAAGGTCCGGGATTAAATGAGAAGAAGTGGTCTCCAGGAGAGGAGTGGTCCAAATGGCAATGTGTCAGACCCTGGTGGCGCATCAGCTGAGAGATGTGGAGGGGTGGGGGGAATAGGATTCTCGTGAGGATAATGGAGTCGCTCTTTGTTTGTGCTGTACCTTGCGGATCCTTCCGTCGTTTCCGTTACGATTTTCCTTCAAACATGGAGTCTTTAACAATCACTAAGGGGATTGTTTTAGCTACTGTATGGTTGGGCCGCAGCTCCTTGCAATAGGAACACTTTGTTACTTCAACAATCCAATTCTGGCAGTTTGGTATTCTAACCTTTGATTTTTGCCTTGGGGACGATTTTACATAATAAACCTGTTGATTATATACGGTATCATTTTAGTTTCCAATTTTTCATTGGTTATCTGCAATCCTTTTCGAAAGTTTTTCTTTTACAGCAAAAACTGGATTTTGTGATAAAATTGGGGACATTAACGTAAGAAAACCCATGTTATCACGTTTTCTTGGTAACACCCTTCAAGATATACAGTCCACTATCATTTTTCAAAATTAAATAAACAAGTGCTTGAAATGCAATTAAAAAGGAGGTAGTGTTCTGAAGCCAATTGTGTTGTTGTCCCATGGGTACGTCTTTCCAAGCATTTTTGTCGTTGGAGACCTGAAGGGAAATAAGAGATAACAACATCGTCAAACTAACAGGATTTTGTATAAAAATTCGGAACAAGATGCGAAATGGGCTAAAATATTATCTATACACAGTTTCTTTTCATAATTATACTCTGTATATTAATAAATGCCTTCTTCACCAGCCACTTGAGCTAATTCTATACGTCATTAATAAATTGTTTGTCTGAAAAGGCACATTGCAAAGAAGAGTGTTAAAAAAGAATAATATCCACCTTACTTTTAGCAATTGGCAGGAGTGGTAAGGTTGCACTGAGAAGGCAAAGCCAAGGCAAGATCAGGATCAATCCCAAGAGCAGGCAACACCAGTGAATGCTTATAAGAACACAAGCAATTCAAGTCCGCCCCAGAAAGAGCCTTGCAACACTCCGGGGACGGTGGAACCACCGGGCTTGACTGTGCCACTGATGGCTTACAAGCATAAAGCCCGTCTTCAGTCATGTTACACAAAACCACATCATTATTTGAACTCTCAATTGAAGCAACCATTAAAGCTAACAATGCCAACACAACTACATTGCTCTTCATTGCCATCTCTCGCAAGAATTGTTTAATTCACTTGTTAATTCTGATTCAATGGAACCAAGATTTTGTTTATATATAGGGAAGGAATAATTGTTGGAACCACAAGTTTGGAGCCCGTGAATGTAGTTTGTCGGGATTGGTCACGGGAAAGGCTAGGTGGCCCATTGTTAGTGAAGTAGTGGTGGTATGTGTGTATGGAAGTTTTTGTGAAAGCACGTTGGAAGGATTTACATTGTTTTGTCTTGTATATTGTCTGTTTTGATTAACCCAATTAGTTGAGTCTCCTTCAAATCATCAGCTTAGTACGAATTAAGGGTTGTTTTCTTATTAGTTAAATCGACTTCTTGTTGATAAGCTTAGATTTATATTTTCAAGATTAATGGTTGTTCATCAGTCGGTAGTATCTATTCAAAGAATTGCAGGGTGATATTTTAGCGGTAATGCGTTTTTCATCAACCTATAAGAATTTGAGTTTGATCTTTAATGAGAAGGGGCGACATATTGCACAATAATTTAATCAAAATTAATTGATCAGAGGAGGTCAAATTAAATGATGAAAATGCTTTAACATTCTTTGATGATCATAGTTAAATTACTTCACCTTCTTTGAGTACTCGTTCATCAAAACTATACATAAAATTACCAAATTAAGAAACATTGACTTGTAATCAAACAGAACATCTAATAATTAATATTGAAACAACATAGAAATTGAATTTATCTCTAATAAATTTAACTATATGGTGTATGTTGTTATTTATGAAAAGAAATTTGTGACAAAAATGCAAACTGTATAGAAGGTTACGTTATCCATATTCATTCGTTAATGTGCCATTCTTTAACGAATGTATGTCTCGCCACTTGAACATTATTAAATTTTACTAAGACATTAAGTCATCAGTGGCACTTTAGTATGATATAGATAATTTTAGGGTAATTTCGCCGATGAATTATCCTATTTTCCCTGTGTTTCCTTATAATTTCACCCCTCTCTCTTTTTTTTGTTAGTTATATATAACTACCATTATAAAAATATCAAAATATTCGTATTTAAAATATAAGTTGGTCCATTTTTTTACCTTTTGTTGTTTATGACGTTTCTTGAATCCACTTATTTGATCCATGAGTTTTGAAAAATCAATTTATTTAGTTTCTCTCTTCGCTTTAGTCGTTAAATCCAACAAAGGAAGGATAAATAAAAGATCCGAATAAGGTGGTTTCTAGAGTGCCAAGACCAAATTGAAGAATTAACTAAACATCAGGAATGAAACAGTAAACTACCCATAATTTTAATAATAAAAAATTAAAACATGCTTGTACTAAACATCAGAGTGCTAAGCATTATTTTGTTGCAAAATAAAAGAGAAGGCAAAATAATAAAATGCATCACTAGTTTTTCGTATTATTTCAATTATTGAGTAAGGGAATTATTAAAAAGTGTTATCGTTGACCATCAACCTAAGATTATTAAATATTTTCGTTTCTTAGTAACTTAAAAGCGCCATCAGTTAGTAGGAATGATATTAAATCATCTAAAAAGGAATAGTTTATTTCATATATAGATTCTTTTTTTTTTTACCATGTTATTTCATAGATTCATTTGTAATAGATGTTAGAATTCTTTATATTCAATTATTCATGTTAAATTACCAAAAATAAAATATTATAGATGCAAAAGCATACCTGAACCTGAATCCATGGTAGATGAGGACAATAATTTCTTTCAATTAAATGGTTATAGAAGCTCATACAATCTTCCTTATCGAGGTGCAATATTTTTTTTATTAAAATTTATAATTTTGTAATTAATAATTAATTAATAATTTTTATTGCATATTAAAAATTTTAACAACTTTAACAAGAAAAAATTACACATTAATAAGGAATGTTGCACCTTAATAAGAAAGTTTGCACGAGTTTTTACAACCATCTGGTTATTCTCTTGGCAGATGATATGATCATAATTCTTGTATTAATAATTGGTTGATCTGATCTAGATTATCGCTCTATTAGATCTTCCAAATTAATATGCAAAGAGTGTAGTTTATCCTCTTTACGTAAAGAAAAGTTATAGATAATTTTTGAAGGTTATATATATATATAACCAGTTTTGCTCATCATAAATAGGAAATAAAACCATAGGATTTCTACACGTAAAACCCCATTTTAATAGACCATTTTTATTTAGGGTCAACTTATAACAACATATGATGTCCAATATCCAACAGAAAAGATTTAACAAAAAAAGATACAGAGTCATGCTTTCCTAACACACTTCATTATAAGAGTTTACAATTCCTAGACTTGGTAAATCTCGTGCAGCTTACCCCATGTTTTATTTATTATATATGAATACACGTAGCACATAAACTTAATGGTACGATACTCAAAACTAATGCAGTTCAATATGTGTGGGGATAAAGGTGAACGGGAAGGCCTTTGGTTGGCCTTGTTGCTGGATCAGACACTATCTTCTCATCAGGAAAAATCTGCTCCCACGTAAATTTGGTCACCAAATTGTGCATGAAAACTAAGATTTTAACCCTAGCATACTCTTTTCCAGGACACATGCGAGGCCCTCCACCAAATGGAATAAACGTATATGGTAATTGTCCGTCTCCTTCAAATCTTGATGGATCAAATTTCTCTGGATCCTTAAAATATAATGGATTCTTGTGCGTACCTAATATACTGTAGTACAACTGTAAGCAATTGAAAAGTGAAAAGTATTAATAGGTGGTGCTTATGATCGTAATCAATAAAATACAAACAAAGATCTTGTTTAAAGATTAGAGTTACCTTCCAACCCTTTGGAATAAGAAAATCGCCATATGTAAAGTCAGACATGGCCTCTTTAAAGCTCCCAAATGGTGGATGTACTCTTGGTGATTCACTAGCTACATGCCATGAATATTTCATCTTTTGAACGTCCGCCCAAGTTAAAGTCTCTCCGGGTGCTTTTGATTTGACAATTTCTCTTTGCTCTATATTGCCATATGCATCCACGTGAGAATTGTTGGTTAAAATATATATACCCTTATTAATAAAAGATTTACGACCAGAACATGAAATTCTGAAACTAATGTTTGACTTAAAAATAAGTTAGTTTGTGATTAATTTCCTTCCAAGACTTTATTATGGACATCAGGAAATTTTGCCAAAAACATTACTATGCATGCAAGTGTTTTACTTGTAGTGCCATAAGCGGCACCGAACACAACCAAAATCTTGGTCACAATATCATCTTCCTCAAAAGTTTTAATCAGAATATCAGCTACTATTGACTGGGAAGGCGACAACCTCCCCTCCGAGTAATCACTCTTCCATTTCGTAATGCGGGCGTCTAAATACTTTTGAAGTTGTGCTTTTTCCTTAAGAGCGCAATGAAAATTCGTCCCTGGAATTAAGTATGGCAAAATTCGTGTTATTATATCATATAATCGTGTCATATTATCTACATATATATTATACATTATTAAATGTGATATAATGAATCATATGTCATGATTGTATGCACTCTCTAATCGTGTCAGAAATTTAGTACCCTTACCTGGAATGTTCACAGGTATGCATAAAAGTCCTTGCATTAGCTGCTCAAATGGTTTGTAGATACTCGCCAGAGTTTCTTCATCCTCAATGCCAAGAAACAATCTAGAGGCCATTGTTAAAGTATAGAGCTTGGCAAGTTGATGAACGTTAACAATATCTCTTCCTTTCCAGTGAGTCTTCATATGTTGTTTCGAACCCAAATCCAGGATCGGAACATATCTTTGCAGTGCATCAGGAGAAATATAAGGAGCAAAAAGCTTACGATACGCCATTCCCACATCCGTCGCAGCTCCACCAAAGAGTAATCGCATTGAACCAGGAACCCATGATTTAACAAGCTTGTTCTCGTTTGAGAAGATGAATTTATTTGCTTTTGGACCACAAAAAAGAGCCATTCGTTCACCAAACAAAGAAGTTTTAATGACATTTGAAGAGTAGTTCTTCAGTCTGTCGAAAATAAATTTTTCAGATGCCTTTCCTACCGGCGGAGAGAAACTCTCGTGTTTCTCCGATGAGAGACAGACCAGTGCTACCTGGTGGGGTTTTTAGTGATTGGTTTTCATTTTTTTGGGATCTTAACAAGGAAGGAAGGTAGTAGAGGGAAAATATGATGGAGAAAATAAAAGAGAAGAATATATATAGCAAAGAAAGATCCATTTCCATGGTTTTTCAAGTTAGTTATTGTGATATGTGATAAATGCAACAGCTATCTTCTGGTATTTATAGGATCTCTTTAGTACGTACAAGTGAATTTTATTGGAGGGGATTATACTTTAATTTGTTAAGAATAATAATTGCTTAGTGTTTGAATTCAACATATGAAGAATAATAATGCTTAGGGTTTGAATCTACGTGTTAAGACTTAAGAATAGATATTGCTTAGCATTTGAATTCAACGTTAAGCTGAGAAACAAAATCAAATTAAAGTTGTCAAGTATTTCATATTACCTAAGTTGAGTTGGTCTCATAGATTTATAATTAAGTGACAACCCTCTTTCCACAAAGTGTCTTTTGGAGGTGAATTTGACCCAATTAACATAGCATCAAAACCATTCCTAGTGCAATTGTTTGGGATGATATCTGACTATGTGTTGCCTTTTACCTATTAGTTGTTCAACCCAGACATTGTCTAGGTTGATAATTAAATGACAATCTTCTTTTCACAACATGTCTTTTTAAAGTGAGTTAGGTCCAATTAACAACAGTTAAAATAAACTCTTATTTTGGCTTGCTTGTTTTTGATTGGCGTGTGCTATTACATGAGTTGTATTTAGTTAGAGAATTTTTATGTTTGGTGTTGATTTGATATTCAGTTTAACACAATCAAATTAAATATCGTTTTAGGAGACATTGATTCACATTTTGAAGTACTGAAATGTGTTTCGTTTTAGTATATCAAAATTATATATTATTATTTAGACATATTTATACTGCGACTTTCAAATGATGTATCTATTCTTTTACTTTTTTGTTACAATCTACAATATATTTTTACTATACACCTAAGTAGCAGCTAATCTAACTAAACTAATTAATTCCGAACAAACTTTGCTATATGTACTAAAATTCAAAGTTTTGCTATATATATAATATTCAAAAAAATAATATCATTATTTTGTCTTCAGTCGATCTTTAATTTCAGATCTTGGTTTATGAATATTGAACATATGTATTTTCCAATCAATAGCTTAATAAATCATGCAAGTATTCATTTTCTTCTTTTTCGATGCCGTAATCTCGTAGACGACGAAAACACTTTGAGTAATGAGAGTTTTTTTTTGCATTTTTTTTGGGTTAATGCAGTGCCTTATGGATTATAAACTCAACAAATATCATACTTGAAAAAAAAAAAAGTGAGGTCGTCATAAGCTGTGATTTTTTCAGATTTTTTTACTCGGTCAAATCTTGACTCGAATCATCGATTAGTTTACATTTCCGGGCACATATGTTATTAGCAGATAATAATTTCATTAACTGACTCTTACTTTTTCCGTCTTATGTGTACATTTTGGTACATTTAAAAACCGCCCTTCTTAATTTACCGTAATAGTACTTTTTTAGTCGGTCAAAACCGCCCTTCTCAATTGGTACATTTAAAAATGGTCTTGTACATTTTTTAACCAAATCCGCTTCTTTGTTTAAACTGTTATAACAATGTTCTCTTCACACTCCAAAACATTGTTTCTTTTGCGATTTTAGCTTAACTGGTGTTAGTGCGTGCACTATGCGTGTACAAGATGAAGCATGAATATTAGAGTAGATGTAAGAGAGTACCACATTGTCTATATATATAAGGATCTCTCGTGTTTGAAAATTAGCGATAATTCTTTTTTATAAGATATTTTTTTAAAGTGAAGTTAGAGCTAATTTTGAAAATTATTTTAAAATCACTCTACTGCAATGTTAAAATCAACCGGCCTCTTTTCCTTTAGTTAAACTTTCAAATTTAGTTCATCTCCTCAGTTGCCACTTAAGGGCTGAGGGGTGCTAGGTGCCTAATCTTTAAGAACACAAACACATCATAAAAATATATTTAAAATAATAACAATAAATTTATAAATAAATTAATAAAGGATTAAAATAATAACATTTGTGGAGTTTACTTACAATATGGCTATTCATAGCACTACAGATAGCTCTCTATTTGAGATTGTCTATAATTTTAATCCACTTACTACTATTGATTTACTGCCTTTACCAACAACCCCCCTCCCAAATAAGTTTGTGAGTGTTGATGCTGATTATAAAGCAAATTTACATAAGCAAGTTAAGGAGATGATTGAAATGCAAAATGCTAAAATAGCTTCATGTGTGAACAAAGGAAGAAAGCCAATGATTTTCAATCTAGAGATTGGGTTTGGGTACATTATTTTTGAAAGGAGAGGTTTCCACTTCAAAGGAAGTCTAAGCTAAACCCAAGGGAGATGGTCATTTTCGAATCCTTGAACGGATTAATGACAATGCATACAAAGTGGACAAGCCAGGTGAATATAATGTTAGTGTTTCATTTAATATAACTGATTTGAGTCTGTTTGATGTAGGTGATGTTTTAGATTTGAAGACAAATCTTTTTATTTTGTACTAATATATCTTCCAAATTAATATGCAAAGAGTGTAGTTTATCCTCTTTAAGGAAAGAAACCATATTTTTGAAGAAAGTGGCCACTCATACATTTTGTTTTACAACCAGTTTTCTTCATCATAAATAGGAAATAAAACCATTGGATTTCTACACGTAAAACCCATTTTAATAGACCAATAAGACCATTTTTATTTACGGTCAATTTATGAGAACATATGATATATAATATCCAACAGAAAAAAATAAAAAAATGCTTTTCTAACGCACTTCATTATAAAAGCAACTACAACGGGATTCTAATCCCCCATGCATTGCTCCCACGTTAATAGCCACTTCCACTGTGGAGTGGCTGCTGGCCTTATGGGTCTAGTGCATACCAGACGCATAAGGTTATGGGGTTCATTAATAGTGGATCCCACAAGCTGTTGAAAAGTAGCCCAACTTTTTTGTTTTATTTCTTAAATGGCTACAATAGTCATGTGACCGTTGTAGCCATAATTTTATTTATTAGGCATTAAAGGTAAACTTATTTTTTTTCTTTTTTCACCTATAAATACATCTACTTCTCCAATTCATTCACTTCTTTCACTAACTACACACAAATAATTTCCTTTTTTCTCCTCTCAAATGGATCCCAATGATGATCAATTTTTTTTCTCAAAATTCTAATTCCTCAAATTCTCAAAACCAACCATATCCTTATTTTCCACCTAATTTTGGAAATAGTCCAAATTTGTCATACCCATTTTATCAACCCAATTTTCCACATTCTCAAAATAGACCAAATTTGTCCTCATAGCTCTTTTTTCTTCTACCTAATATTTACAATCAAAATTCTAAAAATTTTAACTATCCTTTTTTTCCACCAAATTTCTCACATAGTCCATCATTAGATGTGACATCTCGCACTTCTGGTGCATCAGACCCATGTTCGTTGTCTGATTCTCAAATACTGTCAATATCTATTCAACAACAAATTGAAAGTTGTAATTTGGTTGAAGCACAAAATGTAGATGTGGGAGAAAAGTGTCAATCGTGAACACCGGAGGACGATAAAATGCTTGTAAAGCGTGGAATACAATTTCCACCGATAGCATTGCTAGAAACGGGCAAAGAAAAAAATCATTTTGGAAAAGAATTTGTGATTATTTCAACAACCAGAGAAAGTCTAGTCCTGAAAGAACTCGTTCAGCAGTGAAGCAATATTGGTTTTGGTTGTTTCCCTAGGTTAATGAATTTAACTAATTTTACAACAGATTGTTAGGAGAGCATCATAATGGTTGGAGCGAAAACCAAATCAAGCAACATGCCCGCGAACTGTACTATCAAAGTCGAAAAAACATTTTCAACACGAGCACGTTTAGATAATGGTGAAGGATGATCCGAAATGGCAACCAGTGACACCAATGTCTAGGTTATCCAAAAGTGTAAAGTCCCAATATGCAGTGGAAATGACACTCTAAGAGGGAGGTGAATTGGATTTTTAGCAAGTTCAAAAACTTTGTTGAAAATCTTTTACAAACTAACACAAATAA
>CAODLS012217594.1:0-23911 GCA_948243855.1 Flueggea neowawraea | reverse complement strand
ATAGTTGATGATGCAGGAGGATTCTCAGCAATAGCTGCTGACTTTTTGGAGAGTGTGGCAGACGAGTATACAGAGCCAGTTATGCTCTATACAGTGAGGCATCCTAGTGTCCTTACCAATCAAGAGAGCACAAAGCAAATGATGGGCAGAAAGATTCATGATTCAGTTTCTTTTTCAAGACTATCATCCTTCTGTAAAGTGATTGTCCCAGTTGGTTTACCCTTCTTGAGTACAAGTAAGCAAAATTGTCCTGAAATGATATTCTCTTTCACTTTTTTTGTTTGTGCGCATTGTTGCTTTATAGTATGAGTCATATATGTGATAGATTATATCTTGTTTCACCATTTTGGCTAGATTTTGTGTGCTTCTCTAATTTTAGTAAGTTCAGTTAACTGCCTTCTCTCAATACTCTTCCTTTGTTATTGAAGGCAAAGCTGCCAAATTTCTCCGCGTTGAAGATCAGAAGCCTTATCATTGCAGTGCAGTTTATGCTGCTGCTTTACACACAATTAGTCTTCCTTTCCGGATGGAGCCTCTTGGACCCACGGCAGAATCATCTTATATTTCTGGTGCCGTTGATGTGAATGGAGTGGTGAAAATGTTGGCAGGGCAAGCTAGACAGAATATGGTGGCTAGCCTGGATGTTGCAATGCCTGCACCTACTCTATCTGGTATTTGTCTAAATTACTCTCATTTAAGGTTTTAAACTTCTGTTATGGGTTTAAGTTTATTGTTTTGGGCTGCAAAATGACAGGTGAACAAGATGGGCAGTCTTTGCTGAGTAATTTGCAGCCATTGACACCAGAGGTAGCAGAGAATATGGAGGATTTGGAGGCTGTGGAATACATGACCATTCAAGGAGCCCTGGGGTTCGGTAATGTATTCTAATTTACATTACCAAAAATAACATTACATAAGATTTACTCATTTCTTTGTACCGTCATGAATGAAATTAAGAGAATTACCTTTTATTCATCACAGAGGTGTACCAACAAAGATGTGGGAATAGCAAATGTTTTGATATTGCGTGCAATTTTTAATTACACTAAAGAACATGTTTAGAAGAAAAACTTTTGATGCGAGGGGCAAGAATCAGTAAAAAAAATGTAGTTTGAAATGAAATGCATGGCATGCGAGTTCCTTGGGTGTTAAATAGGCTTTGCTGGTTTTTCCGGGCAAAAAGCATATTTATCATCTAGTATTGTTGGCAGAGTTGGTTTCTTACGTTTTCAAGAATCCAAGGATATCAAACATCTAATCCACTGTCTTTTTACTACAGGAGGTCAGCGAGCTATGACTTCTGAAGTAAGTGATGGGGTTAATGCTGCTTATCAACTTGCATTAACAAGGCCAAAGTTCTGCCATCTATCAGTCTCTCCCTGCCCTCTTCCAATACCTTTGCCATTTCCTTCAATTTTTGGGAATCTTGTGGGGCAACATGGTGAACTCTTGAGCAGCCCTATTTCGAGTGCCTTATCAAGGGGATCACTTGATGTTCATTCCGTGCCAATGGCTGCCAGACTACGTTCAAGCAGTACCATATTGCCATTTTTGGAGAACAGATTGGGGAGTCTCCGTAGATTCGCAATCCAGCTTAGAGCACCTGGAGCTGAGTTGATCAGAAGCTGGGGGTTTGGGAAGGATGAATTAGAAGACACGGAGGAGCATCTATCTAACATGGTTACAGCATTGGATCCTCATTCTCAAGGTTCTTCGGACTCTGACTAGATTTTTGTTGCCTGAAACTTAAACAACTTTGTTTCTCCAGTATTACTCGTAGCGAAACCATGTTGTATAGTTAATCTGCCCCCTTGTTTTGGCCTTTCACAAATTACAACATAAAATGTATAATGAAAATTTTCCTCATCATCATGGTTGAAATTTGCCTTTTAAACACTTCCATTTGTGTCAATACTGCTCACAATGTTCTTATGTAATACAAGAAATGAAAAATTCACAGTAAAAAATAATTGAAGTAAAAACAACTAAACAATATGCTTAAGTATTGGCTTCACTGTAAAACCAAAATCTTCATCTTGGGTAGCTGCCCTTAGCACCTTGTAGATTCAGCATAAATGTAGTCAAGCACAGCGATGATTCCGAAAACAAAGGCCTGATCGATGCCCGGCTTCACCACAACATGACAAAGATCCTTGCTTTCCATTTCTTTCTTCACTCCGATCTGTCATGTTCTCAGAACCAATCAGCAAATCATTGTATCCTTTTCAGGTACTTTTGTCAAAGTGGGTATTTATTTTATTTTTCTTCACGGAAATTACCTAGCTACTTCTAATCTCGATACAAGGCTTGTTAGGCAAGATGAATATAAAGTGAACATATAGCATATTTTTTTACGAAATTAGGTCTACTCTTTACAATACAATATCTTCTATGCTTATATGCTGCCTATAAAAAAAACCTGCTCCTCTCCCAAACAAGCTCTTAATAATGAATTTAAATTTCAATTAAAAGAATGGTACTAACTTATACAATACCAAATAATTAATAAAAGTTTCATTACAATACTTCAAGAGAATATATTCTTAAAATTATCAAAAACTTCACCCAAAAAAGATCTTTAAAAAAGTTTAAATATGCAATACTGTTGCGCTAAAATTTACATTGGAAAATACTTATCTATACTTGGTAAATGATTCCGCTCATGCACTAAACAAATAATATAATGACATGTAGATAACTGGACACGCTCTAAGAGCATATCGCTTATTTATTTGTGTAGTGTATGAGTAAAGATATACACCAAGTATAAGTAAATATTTCCCATGTACAATTACTAAGAAAAGGGATTAATGAAGATTAAAATCTTAATTAATTACCTGAGCTATGGTGTTGCCTGAATGGTCAAGAATGGTACAAGCCTTGTCAGGAAAATAACCTTTGATCTCAAAGTCCCAATCTTTGTTGCTTCTTCTGGGTTCAGTGGAGATTCTGATTGCATTGTTCCTAATCAAACAAGATTTGTGATTTGGTTCTTTCAAGCTGAAAACGAGCTTTCGTGATCCTTGATAATCATATGTATAACCTTTCCATTTCTTGTAGATACTCATTGCATGAACTATTCCTCCCTGAGAATAAAAAATAAACACAATAATTGTATTTGTTATTTTCTTTAAATTTTGGTTGTTTGTTTTTGACAGATTAAAAGTTAAATAGTAAAAGTAAATTGCTTTTATAATTAAATAATTTTCATAACACAAATATAAGGAGCGATACTGTGTGTCTCTTTAGAGTCATCATTGAATATTTTCATGAAGGTTGCAGAGATGACATATTTTTTAGTTAAGGATTTCTTTTTCTTTTGAAAAAGGAGAAGAAAAAACAAAAAAAAAGCTTTTTGAACTTCAGAAACTCTTTTTGAAGCAGTGAAAAACATAGTAGCTTAAATTTTCTATTTGTTTAACATTTGGACCGACCTATCTAGCATACTAGCCTCTTTGATTATTTCTTCAAGGAGCTGCCCTTCTCCATTTGTATACATTCTCCTTAAAAGAATTATTAAGCAAAATGTATATGTATAACCATATACAGTACATAGTAATTTCAAAAAACTCGGTGAATAAATACGTCAAATTATTTCTTTTTGATTCTCGCTTATTAAAAATAAACTTATAACCTCTTAAGTTGAAACTATGTAATATTACGAAGCCACAATATCCATACATACTGAATATAATTAATGATGGCCGTGGATAGCTAGAAAAAATGTACAAGGAAGAATATATACCTTCCTACGAATAAGAAGCAAAACATCTCCAACACTGTCACGTACAACTAATTCCTCTGGTGTTCCCAAAACACCGCAACCATCAACTCTAAACACAACATTTTGGCTACAATTCGTGACCACAAAGCCTCCCCCATTCACCGCACGAGGTCTTTTTCTCACCACTAGCACCACCTCCGAAGCTTCACAATATAACTTGCTTATGATTGCCATGGAGGAGCGATGAACATGATCCGTTAATTTCACTGAAGCCATCTCTGTCTTTGTCTCTCTCTATCAAATCTGTTATTATTAGTTTGTATGTGATAATAACAAGTTATGTTGCAAGTACGTAGCGTGTTTTCATATGTAAAAATGCCCTATTTATATAAAATTTCCCAACAAGGAAGCAAGAAATGAGTTGTTAATACATTTCCAAAGCTTGGCAAGCTTTTGACTATGATGCGTAGAGAGTTGAGAGTATATGTTGCATACTCTACTTTTACTTCGTGTTAGATGACAATTCAGGTCACTTTTGGCCCTCTTTGCTCTTATTCTACTTCTCTGTTTTTTCATATATAGTCTTTGTGTTTTCGACAAATCAATTTATTTGTCCTACTAAAAATCAAACTCATAAATTGTTCGCATTAGAATTGACTTTAATACCAATTAATAAATAAACTCTTGCAATATCCTATTTTTTGTTTGACGACTAATGATAATAACACAGTTGCTCCCTTTCGAGAACGTGGACACATTGTCCTAGTTCGTTAAATCTATACATTTATTTTTATTGCCTACCAGAAAATTTACAAAAACAAAAATCGAGCATGTTATTTTTTAAAAAAAAAAAATGGAGCATTTTCAGTTGTATTATTGGTGGTAGATAAAGATACCGCAGCATTTGGTCGATCAAATAATGGCTCAAAAGTAAGAATTAAGTTTCACTCTTTAATTTAATCATATGATAGAAAAAGCACACATTAATTTAATCACATGATATTGATTAGCAATTATCAAATACTGACTTTTATCGATTTATCACGTTTTGAAACCACTAATTAACTTCCATATATGGGTGTCCAAAATCAAAGTTTGACAAGAAGTTCTCATAGCAATTAAAGGAATGTTTCTACAACAACATAACATTAATATGAAAAGTATAACAAAACAAACAACCTCATCCACAAATTCATTCATTTGATTAATTAATGAGTTAATGTACGTGATAGAGTAGCTTTTTTCTTGAGAAATTCGTGGTTAAGGAACAATTAAAGAGATTCCTTTGAATAAAACTCTCAGCTTTTGTGTGCGGCTAACCTATTATTAAGCTTTTCAAAAAGGAATTCTGATCCTCTTTTGAAAATTTTGGCTGCCAAAGAGAGAGATCATATAAACCTAATCCAACAGATTGTTGGTTCAATTGATAATTTTCATGCACATTTTGAAATTCATATGGACTAAAGTTTGCGTGACTTCAATGATTCATGCGCACATCTTCTTCTTTTGTTGGTAGCCGAAAGATATACCATTGCATGACTCTATGAGAACGATGAGTCTCTTATCTTACAAGCAAAGAGGAATTATTGACTTGGTTAAATGGTGAATAACGAACCTTTGAGAGTTTAACAAGATCGTAAATTTAAACCACTAACAATCAATGTTACTTAGATACTTCTTTATTAAGAAAAAAGTTAATTAGGTGTTGTACTTTATATATTCTAACACACACTCCAAAACAGTGAAATCTTTATTATAGTGAAGAATCTGTGATTAAGATTGCTACAGATTTATGCTAAGAAAAAAATCTTAGCTCGCAACGATTAACTATTTCACATTGAAAACGATTTCAATACCCTTGTTATAAGTTTGTTATGACTCTAATATTTGTACTTAGGAATTCCAAGTTTTGAGGTATCTAAATTCTCAATTTTTGATCAATGGGTCTTGACTCTCAAGTTTAGGGTATAAACTTCTACATTCAAAGCTTAGTATTTAGCCCCTTAGTTTTTCAACTACAAACTCCTCAGCTCAAGACTATCAGCCTCCTTAGGTGCTAAACTCTCAACTTATTGCGATTTCAAACAAGCAATGAATGAAAGGGACGAGGATTACTCCTCCATGTCTACTCCGATTTCAAATAAGTTGAAGAAAACATTGGACTTTAAGTGCAGAAAATGAGCATGTATCTAGCAAATGTGTGTAGAACTGATATTTGTAGCTGTTTGAGAAGGTGAATTGGATACCTATTGCACAAGTACTATGTATCTGCTTGATTGCTCGGGCCCTATCAATGTTAAAACCAATTTTACAAATGAACTGTGTGAATGCAATGATGAAACTGTGATCAATAAATCAAAATAGAGCAGTTGACAGTGCAGTGGCAAGCTCTGGCATCCGGTCCATACCGTATTAGAACAAGTGATCATAATGCTTTTGCAATTCTAATACATGTGATTGAGCAATGATAAAAAAAAAGGAAAACTTTTGCTTATATTTGGTGTATGACTCCGCTTATACACCATATAAATAAAAAAATAACATATAAATAATTAGATCCATTCTGAAAGTATGTTTCAAACAAAATGTTCATTCATTCATTTGTGTGGTGCATAAACGAGATCATACACTAAATGTAAGTAAGAAATTTCAAAAAAAGAAGGTGACATTGGGAATGATAATTTTTTTTTCCATTTCTATATTACCTTTATTTTGAATTTTCCTTCTTTGAAATTAAATTCAAAGATTCTTCTCAGAGCAGTTAATTAAGAAAAGTGATCATCTTTGCTTCCATCCAGACCTCGTCAAAGGTTTTTGTAACATAATTAATTAACAAGATTAGCGGTAATCATCCGTTCCACGTCACACAGTTCGGTGGAATCTTTCATATTCGCGTTCTACATGAAATCTCCCCCCCCCCCCCCCCTCCCCCTCCGGGAAACTATACATTACAATGCCGTTAAATTTATAAAAAATAACTTAACTGGTGAAAACTGGAGTTTTTCTCTTGTTTATTGAATCACCACTTTAGCGGCTTAGTTTCTTAATAACATATTGACTTATTAAAAAAAAAGATAACAATTAACCTAGGAAGCGTTTGCTTTGGCCTTTGAGTAGATTAGTTTTGCATATTACTACTTATGCTTCAAAAAAGCGTATAATTCTTTTTACCTTTTTATTATTCAATTTTGGAATTTACTTCTACTCAATTTATCTAAGATAAATATAAGAATCAACTATATTCTAATTGTTAGCATGTATTACTTATTTGTATAATCGCATTACTTATATAAAGTCTTTTAATTGTACAAAAGGGATATTTAATTTTAGTATATTGAATAGTACATAACAAAAACATATTATAGATTATCAGATTGTATAATAAAAAAAATTAAGAGATTGACACATTTTTTTAGAATTATAATGTGTTGAATATGCAATATGCAAAAAATCTAAAACTTGAATCTGCAAAATAAATAGCTTAATTTTAAGTCGAGTTACAAAAAAGGTTTTTATCAATCCAAATACGAAACTGCCTCATCTAATTTATACCACTAACATGAAATTATGTTGAAAAAGAGAAAAGTTGGGAGTTAAATGGGATTGATGGTTTAGATTAACTTGTAATAAAGAGGATAGATAATTACCCAATACACTATATTTTATCTTTTGTTTTTCAAACTGTGGCTCTCATTTTTTTTTCTTAATTGGATGGGAATTTTTTTTTCAATGTTCATATTTTACATTTTTTTAAAATTTAATTGTCTTTTTCTCTCCCCCTCTCTTCTTTCTTTCTACAATTCTACATTTTCTTTCCTTTTTTCTCTATCTATTATCTTCTCTCTCTACTGTCATTCACACCTTCTCTTTCCTGACCTTCCTCCTTTCACGCTGCCTTCACTTTCTCTATCCACCTTCCTCCTTTTCTGCTACCTCCTCATCTTTTCATACCGCCTCTCTCGTCTCTTCTCTCTCCCTGATTCGTCTTATTCTCCTGATTTGTCTTCTCTCTCTCTCTCTCTTCGTCGGATCTATAGTTTTCTTGTTGATACGTTTCATTTTCTTTCGTTCTTTGGTCTGCGCTTGTCACCGCTTCGGTCTTCCTCAATCTTCCCTCCTCGATTTGCACAGGCTTCGTTGTCGTCCTCATCGACTCATTCTCGATCTCCACGTCATTGCTCCGCGTTGCCTTGTACTTTTCTAGAACGAACGGTGACCACATCTAGTTGCCTAAGGCGGCGGTTAGATCTGGCCGCCTAGAGCATCTAGGTTGCTACTTTTCTTTTCTTTTTTAGTCTTCCTGTTTCAAAAAATATTTTACAATGCTAAAAATATTTTGACAAATTTTTATAACATTTAATTAATTAAAAAAATTATGTAAATATTTTAAAAATGTTTGTTTAAGATTAAAGTTTGTAGGATTATTTAAAGTTTGAATTGAAGGTTCGAAAAAAAAGTTTATGTTGAGTTTATTTAGGGTTTATTTTATGGTTTATATTTACAAATTATTTAAAATTTTATTTGAAGGTTTAAAAAACATTTATATTGATTTTATGTAGAGTTTATTTAGTTTTAATAATTTTTTTATTTTTATTAAATTTATTTAAAGATGTATTTTAGTTGTTAAAAATTTAAGAAAAGTTTATTTAAGGTTGTTTTTAAGTTTATTATAAAGGTTTATTCAAGATTGATTTAGATTGTTTATTACAAAGGTTTATGTTAGGTTGATTTGTAGTTCATTGACAATTTTTTTTTTGTAGTTTTAAAGAATTTATAAAGTTTTTAGAAGGTTGATTTTAAATCTTTAAAGTTTTGAAAACTTTTCTAAAAGTTTAATTAAGATTGTGAAAATATTTTACAAATTTTTTTTAAGGTTGACTTTAAGTTTTTTAAAACTTGTTGAAAGTTTTATAACATTCTTTAAAAAAAAATTATCTAAAGTTGTTTAAAAGTTTTTTAAAAAATAATTTTTTGAAACCCTTGTTGCTGTTAAAAAAATATAGTTTTTTGTGTTATTATGCTCAAGATTAATTAAAATGTTAAAAAATGTTAAGAAAAGGTTGAAAATTGTTAGAAACTTATTTTAATTTTAAAAATAATGACTTAATTTTAAAAATATTTTTAAATAGTTGAGTTGATTTTTAGGTTGATTTTAAGTTGCGTTTAGGTTTTAAAAAAGTTTATGTACAGTTAATTTTAGGTTGATTTTAAAACAATTATGCACAGTTTATGTGGAATTGATATCAAATTGATTTTAAGGTTTAAAAAAATTGAGTTGATTTTTAGGTTGATTTTATGTTGTTTTTAGGTTTTTAAAATGTTTATGTAAAGTTAATTTTATGTTGATTTGACAAAAAATAATGTGGAGTTTATGTGGGGTTGATATTAGGTTGATTTTTAAGATTTTAAAAATTTTTTGTACAATTGATTTTAGGTTGATTCTAAAAAAGTTTATGTAGAGTTGATCTTAGATTGATTTTTTAGTTTTTTTAAAAAAAATTAAGTTTTTAAAAAGGTTTTTAATAATTTTATTACATGTTGATTTTTAATTCTTTGGAAAATTTTTAGATTTAAAAAAATTAAGTGAAAATAGATTAATCTAAAAAATAAAAAATGACTAAAAGAAATACAAGGACTAAAATTAAAAAATATTAAAAATGAATTATAATTAAAAATGTATTAAAAATAATATTTTCTACTGTCAGAAGTAAAAAAAATGTATAATATGATGTAAAAAAAATTGTATAATATAAAAAATAAATAACTAATTTATAATTAATTATTTAAATGAATATGTGTTAATAACTTGTCCTACAAAGAATTGTGAGAGACCCATATTATATGATGATGAAGATGATAGAGAGGAAAGTGGAGTAGCAGGGGCAGGGGACAGGATCACCACTTACGAAACAATGGCTACTGCACGTGTCACTTCCTTTTTTTTTTTACTTTTTAAGTAAAAACCACAATCATTGCTCTTTCCTCCCCCGGCTTACTTTAACTCCTTTCACTTTTATTTAATTTGAATAAATATTTCTTTCGTTATCTTTTATATATCTTACCTTACGAAAATATTTAGTGCTAAACCCAAAACTATAAATATTTTAAATTATATTAAAATCATTTACCACCTCCGAGTATTTGTTATTGTTTCAATAAAAATTATAGAAAAAATCATACAAATATATTTGTTTGAGGTATATTAATTTTATATAAAGTCGATTTACACTTAAAAACACGTGAGTAGGCTACAAGTAGATCATTTAACTTCACATATTCTATTTTACTTCTTTTTCTTTTTTTTCTCAAACAGAAAGGCAATACATCTTTCTTTTTTTATTTTATTTTGATTTTTCTGACTTTTTCACCGTGGTACGACTTCTGAAAATAGCGGGAATACGCTTTTTTGAGTAGTCGATTCAAAGTGGGATCCGTACTCATAAGATCACAGGACCCCACGGTCGCTGGGACCCACGGTGGAGAAATATCGGGAGACGTGCTCAAGTGCGCGTGGGTCTCACTGCAACTCCTAGAATGGATGTGCTTATGAGAAAATGGGATTTCCAAGTTGAGAAGCGTACGGAAGGTGCATGTTGGAGCTGCATTCGATCCTCCTCTTCTTTTTAAGGCTGGTTTTAACGGTACTAAAAACACGGCTATTGCTCCTAGCCTCTTAAATGGAGACTTGTTAATGTATCTCGGTCTAATAGTTCGTTCTTCTATTGGAGGACGGACTATATTTGTCAGTCGTAGGTTAGGCCTGTCATTTACTTTTTTTAAAAAAAATATGTAAATATGATCGTTGGATATGATTGATCTAACAGTCAGATTTACTCCAACGGTAATATTACCGTTGGAGGCCAAAAAATTACCTTTTTAGTCCATAACGACTAGTTTTACCCATTTTCCTATAAATACTCCCTTAAATATATTTTTTTATCATTTCTTCACTTCAAACATCCATTTATCTCCTCCAAACTCTCTTAACTCTTAAAATTTCTCTCCAAATATTTTTGCAATAGATCTCCAAATGTACACGTGTATCATATTACACAACATAATTGTTGAAGATGAAGGCTACGTCGTGACAAACTGGATAAGAGAAGGAGACGACCATCAAGCGAATGCATTACAGGGAGGTCAATCTGACTTTGCAATGTATATCCAAAGGTTCATCGATATTCGTGATCGTGAGCAACATTATCGTCTCCGAGCGGATTTGGTAGAGCATCTATAGAATAATCGTGAAGAATAATACCGAATTTTATTTTCATGTATTATTACTTTATTTTAATGTATTTTTTATTTTAATATAATATTTTTATTTTAATGAATTATTTTTATTTGAATGAATATTTTTTATTTTAATAAATTTAGGGTAGAAAGTATAAATGAAGTAGTAGATAAAAGTTGGGGATTAAAATTAAATTGTATTTAGTGGAAAGTTGAGTAGGCGCCTCGTAAGACTCTTATTAGTACATTAGGTTATTGATAAAAAAGCTGAGAGATTAAGAACTAATGACTTTAATAAAATAATAATAAAAATATTGAACAAACGTTCTGTCAGACGATTTAAGAGACCTTGAATTATAAGCAATTTTATGTGCTTTTTGGACACATTTCAGTGTACTTTCACCCTCGCATGATAACTTGCATGACAAATATTCCTCCTCATCACTTCTTTTTTTCTCCTCCGCAATACTTTTTTTTTTAAATGTACATACAATTGAGTTCAAATCATAAAAACTATATGTTTTGTATGTTTTTTTCCCTAATTACAAGTTGTTCGGGTTTTACGTTTGTTTTACGGTCTATGTTCATCCACTAATCTCATTCGCTGAAAGGCTGGGGAGCTCGCCCAAGAGAATTCTTTTCTCTCGGAGGCTTGTGGTGTACGTGTGTGAGTGTGAGAAAACTGAAAAGAAATTGGAAACAAATATAAATTCTCATTCAGACAGTGATCTTTTGATTTTGCATTGATAGATTCCTTTGAAACAAACTACAGGGATTTTGAAGAAAAGAGATTCACATGTTCCTCTAATTATTTGTAAACATAACCCCCACAGAAAGAAAACAAAAAAATTATGCACTTTTCATTTTATGATATATATGTTCTTTTTTAAAAAAAAAATTACCGTTGTTATGAATTTCTAAGAGACTTATAATATGCAACAAAAGAATTATATTAAACTTCAATATATCCAAAAAAAATGTATCTTCAACGGCAGATAACCTTTTGAACATTTACTTTCTCATTTCATATCGAATTTTTAGTAGTGTTGACGACTCTAATACCACTGTGTTATAAATTTATTGGAAAAAAAGAGGAGCATTAAGTATACAAATAAACCAAAAGAAATTGCTTATTTTCAAGAAATCATATAAGAAATGCAAGAAGATCACAAATTGATCAACACGTGAAGAGGGGGAAATCAAAGCAAAATCAACAGGTAATCATAGATTTCCCCATTTAGCTATTGTTCCAAGAGCCTACCATTATTAATCTTGATCTCCATAAGTTCTTGGACTGGTTGGCGACAAATAGGACACTTATTTGATTGAAGCCTCGTCTCTTTCGCACATTCACCACACAAACACTGAAATGTAGACGTTAAGGATTAACACAGTAAGAAACAATGCCACCAAAAGTAGGTTCTAAAAACTTGTTTCATCTTTCTCACGGTATCACATTTCGAGTCTTGACAAGAAGGCGAAAAGAGCAGAAGTATAAGTACTTTCCGGAGGTTGTTTCAATTGAAATTTTCATGTGGTGATAAAACCATTCATACTGTGATGAAATTTGTCATAAATAGTACTCATGCTTTTAATGTTTCCCGTTATCAGTTTATTTCAGAGGATAACTAGCTTATGAGCATATAGATAGACTATACCACAGCAAAATGATTTCATCCACTTTTTTTTTTTTTGGGAAATGTTTAGGTGAGACGAGGTTATCCCAGTCCGTAATTTAGGAAAATCGTAGGTTTCCTATGACAACTTACCACTAAACCAACTTTCAAGTAGAGACCCGAAGCCTTAACCACTAAACCAACTTTCGTTGACAATTTGATCCACTAATTTTCCGCAGAAAATTGCTGCTTACTTTGTCCTAACAAGTAAATTCAAATACTAATTAAACTGAGAGGAACAGTCTAAACCACTTTATTAGTCAAAACTGTGGAAAGTTGCTGAAAATCCACTGATTGAATTAGGATATCTTAAAGAGTCTAAACCTTGAATATACTGCTAATCTTCATTGATGCTTTAATACCAAAACAAGCAGACTCTACATTCAGAACTACTACATACTCCCATTATGACAAACCAAAACCGGATCAAACATCTGTATAGACATAAAGATCAGCAATCTTACCATATGTCGACAAGGCAAACAAGCTGTGTCCTTTGGCTTGCTCATGCAAATGACACATTCTAGACCCAAGTCATCGTTATCATCAATCCCTCTCCCTGCCTCATCCGAGCCTTGAATGCCATAAATTTCACGCAGCTCATATCGAATTCCATCAATCCACAATATTTGCTTTACCACTCTAACTAGGAACGTGCCCTCATTGTCCTTATGTAACACAGCTGGAGTGATTTGTGCATGAGGTGAATTTGTTGGCATTGGCTGATGTTAATGGAATGGCTCTGAATCCACAGAGACACCAGGCAAGCCTGCCTCTGCAGATATAACAAGAGGGAAAATGGTTTCGTCCGGTGAAGGCTTCGAGAGGTGATCCAACTCGAAGAATCCAAGGTCAATACCAGTTCCTGATGGCTGACAAAAATTCTGGCCTAAACCTTTCTTGAATGAGACTAGTCTTGGCATATAAGTCTCAGGATAAATCGGTGTGAATGCGCAGTTGGGTCCTTCCTTAGCGAAGTAGAATATTGTGAAGCTCCAATCACCAGGTACTTCAATAATATGAGCATGAATTCAAACAATTATTTAAAAATGAAAACAGTGGTATGAAATATTAAGTTCAACACTTAATGTGATCACACATCGATCATCAATGCAATGTCATTTCACAGTTCAGATTAACTAGTGAAATATGCAGAGTTGCTGACTCAAAATGTAAGTCTACGGTTGAGGACAGTCCAAATTGCGGTCACTTGAATCCAGATAAAGCTAACTAACAAACTGTTGGTCCAATTATTATCATGCACGTTGGCTTCATTGAACATTATCAGTAATGAATTCGAATTTCTGAGAAAGCGCTTGTTAAGAAGAAGAGAAACAGTTAGTATATAATCATCCCTAAGTGGTTGCCTATCACAAGTTGAGATACTAAAATTGAGTTTGGTAAGACCTCACTAACTACTTGAACCATCAAAGACAACATTTCCTCTGCGCCAACAAGCTATTGGTTCAATGTTAAGCATGCTTACTCTGTACGAATTGACACTGTTAAAGAGCAACCATTAGAATTTCATTAAAAATACTTGTTTGAGGAAAAAGAACAGTTAATACTCTAATTCTAAATTATTTGTTCACTCTTCTTCAATAAAAAGAAAAACAACTTTGCCTCTGCTATTATCATAATCTACCACACCTACACAACAAATAAGAACTTCCACTAGAAATCTCTGGCAGCAAAGAAATTCTCAAAAGGCTTCTGCTTTCACAAATATGGCTGAGGCTTGAAATTCCAACTCATCATATACTTTAAAATGCATGATCAATTATCAATCAAAACACTCAAAACAAAATCTAAATTCCAATATTCATAAAACAGAAATAAAGACAAATTGACAATGATTCACAATTCCCTCATAAATCAATTAGATTGCCAATACTAAACACAACCAATAATAGAATTATCAGTAAGAATTTAAAAGAAAAATTGAAAATAAAATAAGAAAAATTACCAGCCATCGACAAGAGCATCGAAGGAGAAGGATACCAAGTGCGTATCAGGATTGAAGTCATCAACAACAACTCTTACACTCTCCTTATGCACATTCACATCATTCTTTATAATCTTAGCTTGCTTGTGCTCCACATAAGGAGGAGGTGCATTCGTCGGCCTCGCCGAAGACACCGGCCGATCAGACACAAAGTAGTTGCTGCCGTTATCGTTGTCAGCACTGCTGGAACCCGCACGAGACGTCATCAACGTAGAATTTCTAGGAGTTGTAGGGTTGGTTGTGTCTGTTGATGACGTGTAACGTTGTTCTTGTTGGTGGCGGTGAATTTCACCACGATGATCATTGTATGTTCTTCTATGTGTGCTTGACGACGTGCCCATTTTTCTGTTTTGCTGTATAAATATATTCTTAACCAAAGGTACCTCAAATGACAATGTTGAAGGACTTACACAGGCTCATGTTCGAGTTTCCAACATGTAAAATTCTCTTTCATCAACTCTAATGCCTATTTGCCAAGCCTTAAGAGATTGAAAATTTGCCAATACATTCGTACCTCATTAGCATTGAATTTTACTCAAAAGGTCGCAAATTCGATCCTTAATAAAACCAAATAAAATGGCTTATAAAAAAAGTGATTGAAGATTTGTGAAAACAAAATGAGTCAACGATTAATCGTTAATGTTCTAATTTTCGAGTGAACCGCTAAAGGTGATGAGGGAGCAGAGAAAGAGGCAAATGAAGGTATTGAAAGAGGCTGGTATGGCGATGTTTTTTATTCTTTTGAAGGGGCTTTGATAGGTTCGTGGAGATAAGTACCAGGAAGGAAAGGAAACAAGAATCGGACAACGATGGCATTGTTACCGTGTATTTTACGTTTCCAAAGTTTTTTTAAAGTAATAAATATATATTCAATTGGCATGTTAATGGTCTTGTCATGTTATTGGTTTTTTAGTATATTATTTTGGTTTTGCTTGATTGACTATATCTATCGAGGAAAGTACTTGGAAAATTCTGATATTTTACTTGTTCATCAGTGTGATGAATGCAGCGAAGGAGTCAAGAAAATGTTCTTAATTTTAAGAAATTGTTTGGTTGACAAGTTCATGATTTTATTAATTTGAATTATAGAAAGAAAAGAAACATTTTCCATGACTGATCAAACAAACAGTGTTTTTAAGCATTGATTGGTTCGAATTTTATTAAAATTGTTTGAATAATTCAAGTTCTCAAGTTTCATTATTACTTCCAAAGAAGTTTCATTACGTCGACCAGTTAATTATAAAATTAGTTAAATGAAATTAAAGTCAAATCATAAAACTTTGCATAAGAAAAAAACAAAAGTTGTATAAGGAGTATTATGTTCTTACTAATAAGTTTGTAGCTCATTAATATCGGTACGTATAAGAGTTGCTGACTAGCACTCAGAGTAACGAATTCAATTTTGGTTTGTGAGAGTAAATAAAGTAACTCGGGGCTTACTCATTTTTTATCTGTAATTACGGTATTCTTCCGTCGTAAATGAGAGTTATCAATAAAATTTAAGAAAATATTGTCCTTTTTTATTAAAAAAAATGTAACTTATTAAGAAACTAAAAGCTATACTTAGTAGATTTGAATAATTATATATTAGAAAGAAATAAAGTTTAGTTACATAAAAAAAGAGTGCTCAAAATTGAATCACCATTTATGCAGTTTACCCTAACATTTTGATGAGGGTGAAGACGATCCTTCATTCACAGTCAGCTCCAAACGACCAGTAGTTGTAGTCGAAGAAATATCAACGAACGACTTGCCGGCTTTATGCATCATTTCAAACGACAGGCCTTTACCTCGTCGCAGTCATAAACCAGGGATGTCCAATAATCAGTTTAAGCCGAAAACCCCACCGAACCGACCAAATAATACGATTCGACCCTGTGACTCTGACACCTCACCGGCTCACCCCTGCGATGCGGTGCTGTGCGGTGCGATGCGATCCGACTCCTTTCTCTTCGTCTTTGAATCAGATCAGAAAAGTAGAATGCAAGCCTCTGTTTCACTCTCCCCCTTCAGTGAATGAACCACGGAAACCACTAACTTCTCGGCGGCGCTGCCTCACCTGAGCCAAACCCATATCACAACCCCGCCTCAAATGGGTCTTCTTGCTTCAATCAAAGACCATGCCTTTTAGGCTCTCGGATTGGTTTTGACCGGGTTTTTTCATCTGGGTTTGGATCACATTGTGCAAATTTGAGGAATTTTAATAGGAATCATGTTTTTGTGAGGTAGTTGGCACTGTAAGGAAATTTTGGCATTTAACCGAAAATCGAACCGAACAGCACCGTATCAGCTGGTGCCTTTTGCTCCTTATCACCTTCACCATCCCGATTGGAGACACTAAACGACAATCTTGAAGAATCACAGCAAAATCAGTGACGCAAAAAAACAGTTAGAATGGGAGAGAGACAGAAGGAAAAAAGAATGGTGTTTGTGACAGTTGGAACTACTCTGTTTGATACCCTTGAAAGAGCAGTGGACACAGAGCAAGTTAAACAAGAGTTATTAAACAAAGGCTACACTCACCTTCTCATTCAAATGGGCAAAGGCTCCTACACACCCACAAAGGTAGTTTTTTTTTTTTTTTCTTTCAATTTTAGTTTAGCTGTTCTTTGAAACAGATATGAGTTTTGGGAAATTTGTTGATTTTGTTGGAAATTTTTATCTGGGTTATCGAGTTTAGCTTAAAGTTGGAGTCTTTACCCTGGCTTTTCGATATTATGATTTATGAGGCCGGAGAACGGCAGTGAAATTTATTGAGTTTTGCCTCGGTGATGGTGAAATTTTTTGTTCTTGGAATTCACTTGAATTTGGAAGATTGATATAGAGCGTGAAGCATACGTGATCTAGAAATGGATTATTAAAATGACAAATTGATGGTTCTGAATTTTGCTTAAATTTCTGGGGAGAGAAAATGTTTGGTTAGGATTGAAGGTTTGAATTTTTCATGTACAATCAGACAAAAGAAAATTGTAAACTCAATGGCTTTTCCATGAGCATTAAATTTTTGAAGAAGAGATATCAATGGCGAAAATCATATTTGGTATTTTCACGATTAAATGGCAAATGCATTTGGGACTGTTTCGTAGAAGCATACAAATAATGGCACAAAGGTTATGGATTAGAGCTTGACAATTAGCTTAGATTCACCTCCAGCCTCTAGGTACCGGAGCAATGTTGGGCTATATAAGTTGATAAATGGATAAACTGAGGTATCAAGGAGGACCTTGAAGCAAATTTGGAGTTAAGTCTCTAGTCATTCACAACCCTAAGTGAAGTATATGCTATAAACCCAGAAATGCTTCTGGTTTGAAGAACATGGTTTTCTGTTATCGAATTGCAATTGAATTGTGTAGGCTGCAACTCTGTGTAGAACAGAGTCACTTTTGTCTCCTTGATCATGAATGTTTTTAATCTGTCAATCCCTATATATATCTCTATGATGAATCTTTTTGAAATGCAGTCTGAAGGGGAAAATGGGTCATTGGTGGTTGATTACTTTACTTTTTCATCAAGCATTGCTGACCATCTCCATTCGGCATCTCTTGTAATCAGTCATGCAGGCAAGTTTTATTTTCTATTGTTTACCTGTGTCTTTACAGAAGATCGCGTTCTTTTGAACAAATAAAATATCATGGTTATGTTCTATCAATTCTGATATTTCCTTTGCAGTATTCTACATACATGCTAAAAACTTGGGAGAATCCTTCTTTGGCATGATAGTAATTATATGAACGAAATAAATTTGCTGCTTTCTTTGAGTATTTCTTTGGTCATTGAGAATTTGTTACAGTAAGGAGTGTTGGCAACTAGATCTGCGAATTAAAATTTTCCAATCATCTACCATTTCCCACCAAATACAAAATGTACTGACTATTCAATTGGTAGATATACATGCAAAGGTAGATGGTGGGTGTCATGATTCAATTATATTGAAACAAATGAACTTATGATCTTTGTTCACGTATTTGAATGAAATATTGCTGGAACCCATCACATTATTATGTCATCTGGTAATTCTGGACTTTTCTATAGGCGTGTAGTTTACAGCAATTGTATGTTCCTTTTTTTTTTTGTCTGTGATGAAAGGAAGGGGTTAACTAGTATACATGTATTTGCTAGACAGCATCTTTATGTATGGTTTCATAAAACCGGTGGCAATCAAAGCAGTTGAACTTAAGTCTATGTAAATGTTGTCGGTTCATGAATGGAGACTGTCAATTTAGATACTAGAATGGGGCATTAAATGGTTCTAATAATGGTGCAGGTTCGGGTAGCATCTTTGAGACTTTGCGACTAGGTAAACCTCTAATAGTTGTTGTGAATGAGGATTTGATGGACAATCATCAAATTGAGCTTGCAGAAGAACTAGCAGAGAGAAAGCATTTGTACTGTGCTCGTCCTCAAACATTACATCAAACAATAGCGGGTATGAACTTGGAGACTCTTGTTCCATATCCTCCAGGTGATGCCAGACCTGTTGCCAAGCTTATAAACAGGTTTCTGGGTTTTCCAGATGAATGATAGAACTCTATTATTTCGACTATGAAATTACAAGCAGATCATTTTTTCCTTTTGTACCATCTAGTTGCATATCTTGACGTCATTTAAGCAGTTGTAGGATCTGCTTGCTGAAGTTGGAACATACTTGTCTGATTGATTTCACAAGAGTTTGTATACGAATACTCGATTACATGGCGCTATCAAAGATCATACATTTTTACTAATGATGTTGAGATGATTATGTAACAAATTTTACAGGCTTATTGTACCAAGAAGTGAATATCAGTATGACTTGTATTGAAGCAACTTGGTCTATCAGAAGCGACTGGATTTTGCAAGTCAGGATCACATGTTAATGGATCAATATGACATGTAGGTAAGTTGTTATAAAGAAAGCTTGACATGAGAATTGTTATTTAGTGAGTGACCACCTCAGAGTTGATAGTTAGGAGAGATGGTCCATAAGTTTATTGTACCAAATTGTGGCAAGCACGTGACACAGAAATTGTATCGATCTTTCTATCCTTCTCTGAAGCATTAGAGGGTCCCTGATATGGGTGAGACAAGTGACCTGAGAATATGCCTAGCTGTATGATTCATCAAATATTTTGTAAGGAACTATGTGAGGCGCATTTAGACCACAAGGATGAGATAAATCAGACAACAATATGGACTTATCAATCCTAGTAGCAGTGCTGAAGAAATTATGATATCATGGTAAAATAAAGCTTGATTTTATCTGTTATTTAACCAAAATAAACCTTTTTAAACATTATATTATATCACTTTGGTGGTGTAAGATGGGCTAAACCTTTTACTCCATTCTTTCTTATTCTTTTAGGTCTTATCGGCTCACTCCATCGTGAAAGCAATCCGTATCACTTAGTGTTAAAGATGGCTCGAGTACTTTGATATCCCATACTTTGGCTGTAGTCGTCCAGGTTTTGAGGGCTCATTTAGGTTTTATGACCCATATAAGCTAATCCTAGGAAGTAGGAACATGTACGTGATTGACAATTTAAGAAAGAAAAAATTATTTATACTCTTGCATTCACAATTTAGTGTTCTAATTTGTCTTATATGAGGAATTAAATGAAGGTGAAGAAGAGTCAAATGGCATTTAGCTGCAGGGGAGTCAAGAAAATGAGCTGTTTACTACATAGTAACGTGAGAAATGAGAAGATATGTATTAGTAATGGTTGACTTTGATTGCAGGGACTTGAGAGATCATGTGACTTGAGCCTCAATGATTAGCAATCTTGATGTCCCATTATCTCTAAGACCTTCTTAACTTTCAGACTCTTACTTTTTCTACCTCTTCAAGGTAGTTTAACGGGCGGGGCTTTGTCCTCACGTTGCGTGGTCTCAGGTTTGAATCTCTTAATGGGAGGGAGCGAACATAGTTTTATGCCGTCGGACTTTCAGGCCATGCATATGCTAGGTTGATAGGCCACATCCTCCGCTTACTCCGAACGGGTGGTCTAGTGATGTGTCCCTGTTTACCGCCAGTAAGCGAACATTCTGAGCTGGAGAGTTACTTACATGGTCACGTCCAGTAGGAGTTAGTTATAATTGGTCGCTTCCACTCCCCTTTTCATTGAAAAAAAAAACTCTTACTTTCCCTTAATGCTATGAAGCCTTTTTCCATCCAACAATAAATCTTCTTTTATGTCTTATTTAATTGAGATTCAAGTTAATAAGACTCTTGTTAGTGATACTAAATTTTAAAGTTTTTCTATTTGTAAAATTCAAATTCAAAACTTTTAATTTAAGGATGAAAACTTCGTATCACTCTACTGTAGTCTCAATATTAAATCTTCTTATCTTCAAATACTCTTATTTTTGTACTACACTCATTCTATCAAAAAAAATGGTTCGTATTCACAATCAAACCTTTTTATTTCTTAACACTCTAAAAACAATTTTAATTTCGCTAATTATTCAATGAATACTTTTTAGATTCAAACTTTTATCGTTCAACAAGTAATAACCTTGATAAAGGAAGACATCGCGAATTAGAATCTTAACATTAGCAAAAACATGTCTAGACTGATAAAACAAAATAAACTGATAAGGGTTGTCGTACAAATCAGTAGCTTATTTTAGAAAATCAAAGACAGTAACTGTAGACATGGGTAATGTGATAAAATGGCACAAAATTCTTTAACACTGCAAAAAAATTGGGGTTAGTAATTCAGTGAAGAATGGAATGGAAGTTGGAAAGAGGTCGCCGAAAGGACCTGAACATTTCTGATACAAAGACAGAGACCAACCCTTAGAAAATACAAAAGAAGGGACGAACGACGTACACAAAAACCAACTCAATCATTCACGAGAGTGAGTGGAATTTTTTGGCTAATTATCATTCGTCAATAGGGTAATATTAAAGTCATTTTTAGTATTAAGAGTCAAATTTTCAATTTATATCAGTTGCCAATAAAGTTCTACTAGAGTTATTTCTAACTCTAAAAATCAAATGTTTGATTTTCGAAGAAAGTCAATCAAAAACTATTAATACATCACTGACCCCTTTGTTAGGTAAACTCATAACCTCCTCATAATATACATTCTTTGCGCCCTTCTCTCTCTCTTCACTCTTTCTCTCTCTCTCTCTCATCTTTTTTTTTTTTTCTGTTTCCTTGCTCTTTGTGCTCATCATGGAAACTTTCTCTCCTGCTACACCTGCAAGATCACCTGAAAACCACACCCTCAAACACCATCATGCTTCACATAATTCTCAATTGCCTGATAATAACCAAAACCATCATGCCACTCTTTCCTCAACTTCCATTCTCATAATTCTCGTTTGCGGCATTTCTCTTGTTATTCTTTTGGCAATCGTTCTTATTATAGTCATTCTTAAAAGGCTCAAATCTGGTAAAAAGGCCAAAAGAAGCTCAAGTTTTAGAGACAATGGCAACATTAATAAAACCAACAATGATGGCTTCCCTCCTCACACCACCATCAACTTCACTTCAAGTCCAGGTATTACAACTACCCATTTCACAATTTCTTTCATAAGTAATTTTATTTACTTTGACTTCCCAGTAATTTTATTTACTTTCACGAACTCACAATCTTGGAGTGGATTCTACTACCAATAAGCTACAAACCCAAACCCAACAGTATACATATCACCATTTGACATAGTTTTTCTTTATATCTGATTAGTCTAGTAATACTGAATTCGTCTGTAAAGCTGAAAAACTTATATTAAATGAATGGTCTGTAGCGATAAGATGATATGTTAGATTTCCAATGAGAGCCAATGTACCAAAAAATTAAAATTAATGGTAAATTTTGGAATGTTTTGAGAATGTGGTAGATGTGAATGGAGGGTGTCTATATGGAGGACACTTGGGGATGAATAGAGGAGCAGGCAACAAGCCCAAAGGGGTCCAAGTATACACATACAAGGAGCTAGAAATGGCAACAGAGAGATTCAGTGAAGGGAACAAGATAGGGAATGGAGGGTATGGAGTTGTGTATAGAGGAGTCCTAAGTGATGGGACTGTGGCTGCAATTAAGAAGTTGCACAGAGAAGGCAAGCAAGGGGAGCGTGCTTTCCGGATTGAGGCAAGTGACTTCATTTATTATCTTTTTGGTCCCATTGGGATTACTATTACCCTCTTCTCCTTAATTGTATTTTGTTGCTTTGTTATTTACTCACTTCTTCAGTGGATCGATTAATTACTTAGATTTGTAGTCTAGTACTATTGAAATCGTGTTTAGCACTAAGAGTTGAACCTGCAATTTTCTATTGCGTACCATTATATAAGTACAAACCCACATAATCTTTCAACCCGAAATTTAAAAATTTGTGAACTTATTTAAGTATCAGACACAATTGAATTTACACATATTTTTCTCATCTTATTCCTAATTTTTTAAGGAAGCGTAAGCTTTAACATATAGATGAGAGAATAAAACATGCTAAAAATTGTTTTTGAAAACTAAGAATCAGTGAATGATAATCTTATGAAAGTTTTGGAAAATTAAGAATACAACTATATTCAGCCTTTGTTGATTATGTAATGAATTTCTTGTCTAGTGATACTAAAATTATCTTCATTAAAAAAAAACTTGGAAGATTCAATTCTTCCTAAATTTGCAATTATATAATGGAATGTTTGATCTCAAATTCAAATTAAAATTATGCAAGAACAAAGTCAACATAAATGAAATTTTATCTTCCCATCAATACATACCTAAGATTTGATCATTGAATTATATTGATTCGTGCACATGGGAGCAACCCAGAATGTCATTTTCATTCTCCATAAATTTTGCAGGTAGATCTGTTAAGCAGGTTACATTCACCATACTTGGTTCAACTACTTGGATACTGTGCTGACCAAAACCACAGGCTCCTCGTTTTTGAATTCATGCCCAATGGAAACCTCCAACAACATCTTCACCAGAAGCAATTCCCACCGTTGGATTGGCCGAACCGTCTCAGGATAGCCCTTGATTGCTCCACAGCCCTGGAATTCCTCCATGAACGTGCCAACCCTTCTGTCATTCACCGTGACTTCAAGTGCAGTAACATTTTGCTTGACACGAATTTTCGGGCCAAAGTTTCTGACCTCGGGTTGGCTAAGACTGGTTCTGACAAAATCGACGGTCAGATTTCCACTCGGGTTCTTGGGACCACCGGTTATCTTGCTCCAGAGTGAGTGTTCCATCATCTTTCATCCGTTGCATTTGCATTATGTTTTTAACCCTAATAAAAATTTGGTCTCAATTATAACCCCTTTTTATAAATATAGATTA
>CAODLS012217365.1:0-24942 GCA_948243855.1 Flueggea neowawraea | reverse complement strand
CCATTACTCACTTTTGTACCATTCTGAACATTCGCGTTACCTTCCACTTTACCAACAGCCTTCTCTGCACCGTTTTCGTCAACAATCCCATGCTTTTTACCACTCAACCTCTCCAATTCCAGACTCCCATCTTCTCCATTCTTCACCTTCTTCGACTTCCTATCCTTCACTTTCGCTCTTTCCTCCTCCATCCTCTCCCTCAAAGCTGCAACCTCCTCCTCATTCCCATTGATTACAATCTTATCAGTCTCATTAAACTCCTTGTAGCAAACCAAACAAGCTGAAGATTTCACCTCTTTCAATGACTTTGCACTCAAAACATGCCCGCAAGTACGCAATGCAAAAAATTTGTACTTCCCATTGAACTCTAACCCAGTAACAGGACAATGAAACCTAGCATCATTCGACTTCCCACCCGGAACCGTTTCGAGCTTTATATTAATCATATCCTTCAAACCCTTTATATGACTAAACCCCTTAGGCAATCTCTTATTAATCAAAGCCTCAACTAAAGCTTCGTTATTAAACACATTACCTAGATGATCGATCACGCATGGTTGCTTCAAGGGTTCATTCGATAGCGCACAGTTGAGCCACTTTGAGAGCCTCTGCTCATTGGGGTCCACCTTATCAGGCTTCTTCTCGGCGTACATATTAAGGTAACAGTCACGGGACTCGGCACCCGTTGCGCCGCCATCGCCACCGCCGCCGGAGAGCCGAGAACGGAGAGAAAGGGTAGAGAGAGGAGCAATTTGAGGATCCGGAATGTGGGTAGAGTCGGAGAGGGGTTTCCCGTTGAGTGTGAAGTAGAAAGATGAGAGCTTTTGGGTCTTGGAGAGGAGAGAGAGCTTGAGGTTATCGAAGGTCAGGGCTTGGGTAGGGTCTAGAGTTAGGGTTTTGATTTGGGAATTTGGGAATTCTATGAATATTTGGAGGTTTCGAGATTTAGAATTCATCTTCTCCTTCAGATGATTGAATCGAGTGGAGATTTTGGATTTGATCGGTGTGAGAGAGAATTTTGGTGGATTATCTGTGGAGGTTGAAAGGATGATCTTCGATTAACGGAGTTGTGGGTATATATTTATGGCTTCTGGTGCCGATAATCACCGACTTTGTTAAGGAGTTGTCCGTGGTAACGGCATGCCGTTAATTCCCCGCACTAGCCGACAGTAAATTTATATAGACGATCGCTGTGCGGGTTCCAACGACCTAGGGAACGACTAGACCTATTCTGTCATATCAACGTTAAGTCATCCATCCAAACGTTGTATGTCCGAACGACATTTCATCCAGCAAAAGCCGATCATACGGATTTAATTGTGTCGTCTATATTTTGAGGTCATATCGTTTGCCTATATATACATAGAGGGAGGGGTCATTTTAATTGTTTATATCACGAATTAAATTTATTATTTTTTAATATTAAAGTTGACTCTTAAAACTAATAAATTTAAATATAAATTTAGGCTAATAAGAATAAATAAAACATTTAATCAGTCTCAAATCCAAGAAAAATATTGAGATATAAATTTAATCTTGATGAGAAAATAGGAAGAGGCAGTAATAACCAGGGTCGGTGTGATTTAGGCACTAAGCTAATTTGATTTAAGAGGAACTTCTAAAACATAAATAAAATGTAAAAATATTAAAATTTGCTTTTTTTTTTGTTTTTTAAGATTAAAAATTGCTAATTAATTTGTTTTATTCAAGTTTAAAAAATAATTTTTCTTCAATTGATCATATAACTAAATTACCTGATCTTTTTTGTGATATTGTTGAACGTGAATAAGATTTTATTAATCTTTATCTTAAAAACTTATTCTTGTGACAAAAATTGTTAAATAATAGATAACATAATAAATTATATCTATTAGTCAAACTATTACAATTAAAATAATAAATTTTAATTAAAAACTTACATCCGAAATATATGTAAAAACAGAAAATTTTTACCTCTTTATATTTTTGGTGTGAGACTCTTTGAGATAAAATTCCAAATTGAGGTGGAAAAAATGAATCAATATAAAATTCTAAGAGAAAACTGATGAAATTCAAGTAGGTTACAATATAGAATAGGATATTCAGTTCAAAAGAAAAGGCGTATAAATAAAATCAAAGAATGGAGTAAAAATGGAATGGTTGTGGAATTGTTGTTTTGTAAACAATGATGCGACACGTTAAATTGTATTTTTTTTTTCCTTTTGATCAGAGTTAAATTAAAGGATTTAGAGTATAATGTGTTAAACTCTTAAAAAAAGTGGCCTATACCTTCAGTCGGCTCTGGTAATAACTATAGTAATTGCATTAGTTTTATATATCATAACTGTCATTTATTAATTTAAATAATCTAGCTGAATTGATAAATTACTCATAAATAATATATGATTCTACATATTAGTTAATAGAGACAATTCTTTAATAAATACACAAAATAAATATTTTGACATATCCAAATACCAATAGGCTCTTAACCATGTTCATATGACTATAAGAATGGGAGGTTGACAAAGGACCAAAATTTGAACTAAAAATCCAATCTATAAAGATGGGCAGCCCCCTACATAGATTGAAAAAGATGTTCATAGGGATTAGTCTCACGATCATCCCATTTACCTTAAATACAATACAACTGATTATGCAGTGGCAAAATCTAAATGGAATGTGCTGGGGATTCTATCATGTTTAACTCAATCTTGATAATATTCTTCTTTTTTTCTTCAATCTACATTGCCAACCAACACCACAATCTTTTTATTATACTCATATCATACCTATATTTTCTTTTTTTAATTAAATTGATTTTTTATGCAAATTTATTAATTAACTTATATATATTTATACCTGAGCTCTTAATTTTAGGGGTTTTTTCAGAAAAAAAAAAACTATTGTACAACGTAAGAAAAGAAAGTAAAAAACGACATGATTTAGTCTTGATCCTATGCTGTACTATTGGCTAACCATTGTGGAGATGATGCAAAATCTTCTATCAAAACAAGCATATCATGCTTTAGTTTACAACCCTTTTTTAAAGAAAAAAATAGTATTGGTAGCTATGCATATAAAATATATCTTTAGAGTCGATGTGTAAAGACGGAAAGTGGATTTGTGATTGCTACAAGACATTGACGTATACCTACAATTTTTCTCTCTTCTCATTTCCTAATTACTTTCTTTCTGTCTTTCTTTCTTCTGCTAATTACTTTCTTTCTTTCTTTCTTTCTTTTTATCAGTTAATTACTTTCTTTATTAAAGCTTACTTCTACTCACGTCCTTCTTTCACCTTTGTTTTTTAATTGATTTATGATTTGATTTTCAATAATCTTCAACTTCATCAATCTTACTCTTTTGTTGACATCAATCGGACAAATCTAACTAGTCCTGTGTGTGTTTTTTGTCGAACCCAAAACCTTATACCTAACTAGTTAAGCTAATCTCGAGAAGCAATTCGATATATACATGCTTATTCTTGTAGCTCTGTTTTATCATGATATTACGGATATGTTTATTTAACTAATTAATTAAGAAAATGGTATGTGATGTTCCCCCTGTGGTGAAAATTACAGCCATTCTATATAACACAATGTCAATTTGTGGGTTCAATTTGAGAATACGAAATCTTGATATGCCATGCATGCCAGTAAGTACTAAGGGTAAAGTATAATTGTGAGTTCACTCACCCTATCTTTGATATCTGCAAATATTACGAAGTTAAGAGCATGGAACTAGTCGTCTTTTTACATAAACATGCCAACCAAGCTCACGCCTCATATCTCTCACTTATTGTTGCAAAGATTTCCCAACGACGAGTTCTTCTTTTTTAAGAAAAAATATATGTGCTAATCCATGCATAAGGAGATGAAGAATATGCGTACTTAATTAATCTAGTGTGATACTAAAAAGTGACAATGATCAACAGTTCAACTAATGATCATCGCATTGATATACTTTATAACACAACCTAACTACAGATTAGAGAAGATCATAAATTAAGAATTATTTCCCCAAAGCAACTCTTAATTCCATTCTTGAGTTGGTTACAAAGCCTTAAGGTATCATATTGATTCTTTAATCACTCTAAGTCTCTAAGCAATGCTGGTAATTATCATAAACCAAGAATATCCCTTATGTTTAATTAATACTGTCAGATACACAACCACATGTTGTGGCATTGGAAGCATTAAAAATATAGAGCTTATAAACAAATCCATTCTTGATGAGTTGTAAGGCTACTTAACAAACTTGACATTAATTTATTCTATTGGACTTCTTGGAAACTTCTTATAGCAATTAACAAATGGAGAATAAATATATATATATATATATGTAAAAAAAAATGAAATTATATATAGTATGTCTAATTATTATCTTTCTAATTAAAGTACTTGCGATTGAGGTGGTTGAGCTGAGTTTATGAATCATTGTTCATGGAATAAAATAAATTTGTTGTTTAATTATTTATTAATTTTAAGGGGATTCCACACCATGTAGTGTAATCCAAAGATATAATGCAATGAACATAGCTTTGGGTACAACTAAGACCGTATCCAAACATTGTACTACTTAGATCTCACGAAATTAGGAAATAATGTTCAATAATTAGAGTAAATATTATCACACTTTAGCTGTTTAATTTGGTCGTAGTTTCAGCAAACAAGAATTAGATGGCAATACTCAATTAGTGCAAGAATTAAGAAGATGCGTATAAGACTACAGTGATCACTCTTCATTTGACTCCGAATAGATACATGATTACATAATTTTAATTAACCATAATCCAAGAATATCACCATATCTCTAGAATTTTCTTTGTATTGGATTTTCTTTCGTTTTGTATTATAAGAAAGTGGGAATCACAAATTTGGCGATGGATGATCAGATCTTCCTACAAGTTGTATAATGAGGAATACATATTTAATTTTGGGATCAATTGGGGTTAGTGGTAAAACTGAATTTTATCAATCCAATCACGTCCTGCTTCTTTGTTTAATTTTGAAGTCAAGGTTAAAAAGAACATTAACACTAACATAAATTTAATTCGGACGATGGACAAACACGATGTCTTAAAAGCCAATTTTTAGACTGAGAAGAACAAACTAAATACAAAAGCCTTGTACTAAAAGCTTTACAAATTGTCCAATGCTGGTCAAAAATGGGATCCTATATGACATGCCCTCCTTCCCCATTTTATTATTTTTCTACATTTCCAAAAAGGATAAAAAATAAAAATTGACAAAAATGACCATTAGTTAGCACCAGTTTATTAGTATCAAAAAGTTTATCATAACATATATAAATATGCGGATGTGGAGAAATATTTTTGGATATTTTTATCCTTTTACGAATATGGAAAAAAAAATTTGATCACTTTTATCTATTTTATTTATTCATAAATACTTCTAAATCCTTTATTTTATAAGTATTTAATAATTATTTACCATTAAAAAATTCAATGGAAAAAAAATTCATACCTTGATTTACCAATGGTTTCGAAGTGTGCATGTAGGAGTGTCCTTCGTCTACCATGTTTATTTCATGTTAATTAGGTGACATAATTAGTATTAGAATTATAATAAGGGTGAGTATAATTCATTTAACCTAATAATTAACCTAATATTATTAGAATATTATAATTCCGAATTATGTTATAATTCGACCTTTATTCTAATTTTAAGTATTGATAATTAATATTTGTTTTATTCCATTTAGTATCCCTTTTAAATTCTACCGGAGGTTCCATTAAAACCCTTATTCGTTTAAGTATTTGATAATTTTATCAAATTATCTTAAATGGATTTGAAAATTAGATAAGTATTTACAATTTGTATTACAATTAAAATGGACCATTATGGATACTCATAGTAGGTTTATTTTATTTTATACTTAAAGATTGTGACTACAAGTAACGTAGTAATATCGTTATATGTAACGTATCAGAAGACATATTCGACTTATTAAAAAAATTATGCATATTCTATTAAATTTTTTATTACATAATTTTATTTTTTTTCTTATTTTATACTATAAAAATTAATTACTAAAATTTAAAGACATATATTTATATTAATAAATGATTAAACTACAAATAAAAAAAATAATAATGTACAACTTACCTCTAATTCTTAAAAAGGAGTTTTATTTTAATAATAAGTAGTAATTAGTGTTACGGTAGTAGTAAGTGTGATTAAGTATAGTAAGTATGTAGAAGTATGCATAGGTGTTAAGTGCAGAGGTGGTGGTTTGCGTGATTAGAAGAGAGTGAGATGGGTAATTATGAGTTGTTTTCTTGTCATTAAGCCATTTGATTACAACAAATTAACCGCGTTTGTGACAATTTTCAGGGGTCTTTTTGTCATTCCATATACGCGTTGAAAGCGGACCGTAGCGACTCTGACCCTCTCATGATGTCGCCCGCGCCTATACACGCCAACAAATGGAGCGTGTCTACCACTTCATCCTGGATTTCTTTTTCACCATCCTTTTACTGCAAGTTTTTCTTTTCTGCCCAACAATAATTCAATTCAAGTCCCTAAAGCTTTATTCATTTTGTTCATATTAATTAAAATTTCTAATATAATATCTTAATCTATCATATATACAGAATTTTGAGTTATTATTTTACAATATTAATTTTTCTTTGTTGAAGGCATTTTTTATTTTTGAGTAAGAAATTTTTTTATTTTAAGTATGAGTGTGCTTGGTTTTATATATAGAATTTTTTTTGTCTTTTCAAATAAGAGTAAGAAAATTATTATTTTACATATCTTGATATGATTTTAAGTATGAGGGTGTTTGGTTTTGATTTATTAACTTAACATATTGTATATTCAATATATTATAATTCTTAAAATATTTTAAATATCTTTATTTTTTTACTATATAATATGTTAATCTACAATTTATTTTTGTTATTTACTACTCAATTTATAAAGACAAAAAACTCTTATAAAATTTATTTATTATTATTTAGATTGTATTTATTCAAGTTATTAAGACATGATTGTTTCATGTTATCTCGTCTATATTTTCCATTCATTCCGTTAAAGAAAACATGTAATTAGATTTATTTAAAATTTTCATAGATAAAAATCTCTTATCTTCGTTTGAATTCAAAATCATTTGACTCTTAATTTAAAAATTAAAAATTCAAATCAATACAAAAAATTGGGGAGTGAAAAGCACGCCCACAAAATGAAAAGGTGAAAGTATGAAACTGTGTGAAGCCACGCTCGCGCAGAGAGGCTAATTAAACCCAAGCAACCACTCCGGAAAACAAATACAACTTTTGCCATTAAATATCCCAAACATCCAACTCCTCCAGGAAGAAGAAGAAGAAGCAGCAGTAGCAGCAGAACCTAACTATAAAACCCAAATGCCTTCTCTTTTACTTCCTCTTCATCCTTCATTTCTATAATTTTCCCACTGAACCAAACCAACAAAAAGAATTGAAAAATCATTTCATATATTCGTAAAGATGCAACCTTGTAGTAGAGAAATGCAAGCAATGAATTCCCTCCTAAGCCCACTTCAAGACCTCCAAACCCAACAAAATCAGATCCAAACCTCTCACCACTTCGACCCTTCTTCTTCCTCCAACGACGACTTCTTAGAACAAATGCTCTCCACTATCCCTTCTTGTTCCTGGGCTGACCTCAAGTCTCCTTGGGTCGACCTTAATCCTACACCAAACCTCACCATGCCCATTAACAACAACAACAGCAAACTCCGCGACCTCTCTGATGAAACGGCGCCGGATAATGTTGGGTCTCATAACTTTGATGAGTCAGCAATTTTGGCGTCGAAGTTGAGACAGCATCAGATCAGCGGCGGCGGCGGCGGCGGCAGTGGAGGACAGACATCAGCTGCCGCTAAAATGATGCTTCAGCAGCAGCTGATGATGGCCTCTCAGGTGAGTTCTTTTTTTTTTCATTTTTTTAGAAAAACTTCACAAATTTATTGGGTCTGGACGGAATTGGAACTCATGATCGTGTTTTGCATTGAACAAAAAGGGAGGAGAGGGACTGTACAATGGGTTCGGCGGAGCTGGATCTATGCAAGGAACGAACCAGTCACAGCAGCATCTCGGAGGATCCATGCAGCCACAAAGCTTCGGTGCACCAGGTTCAGTCATGAACCAACCACAACCCAGTGGCGGTTCAAGTGGCGGAGCAGCAACAGCACCAGCACCGGCTCAGCCGAAACAAAGAGTGAGGGCTAGACGAGGCCAAGCCACTGACCCACACAGCATCGCTGAAAGAGTGCGTTCTTCTCTTGCTTCCTATTCAAGCCATTATTGTACACAAAACCCTACCTGCAAGTGTGGGTTCCATTTGATTCTTTCATGTGTACTGATAATTAAATTCCTACATGGGACAGTTACGGAGAGAGAGAATTGCAGAGAGAATGAAAGCTCTGCAAGAACTGGTTCCCAATGCCAATAAGGTAAATCATTTAATTTTTTATTATTATTATTGTAAATTTGTTTCTTAGTGCTCAATTCACCTCGGACGACGTCCACTGTGACGATTCTTTCTGTAACCGTCGCTGGTCTAGCTAGCTGGTGCGATTCTGGAAAATTTCCAGGATCACTATGGGTCATTTCGTATTTTCGGTGTGGGTGTCGACACGTGTCGATGTTGGAGAGGTTGTGAATAGATGACAGTGTTGTATGTTTAGAGTAGCTTTTCCGTGCGGTACTTTGAAAGGGAAAGGGGTGTGTGAAGGGAGAGAAAAGTGGCTAGTTGGTTGGTCCCGTAGTCCCCTCACCCGTTACTGCGGCGATGGTTGGCGTTTCAGTCGGGATATTTATTCAATGGTTATAAGGAATTATTATTATTATTGTTTTATTAAAAAAAAGGGAAAAAACAGTGGGAAATCTGATGGAGAAGATTTGTGGAATGACAGACAGACAAGGCTTCAATGCTGGATGAGATCATCGACTATGTGAAATTCCTACAGCTCCAAGTCAAGGTTCTCTTTTCCCTCTCCCATCCTTTTCAATAATACCCCCTTTTGATTCCCATCTTTGCTTCACATTATCTCCTTTTCTTTTTCATTTTTTATTGAGCTACGGCCTACGGGCTTATTACCAAACTAATATTTCCTTGTTTTTAATTATTACTTATTATTATTATTATTGTGTTTGGTTAATGGGAAGAGCAGGTGCTAAGTATGAGCAGAATAGGGGGTGCGGCTGCTGTTGCCCCACTTGTTGCTGAGATGTCCTCTGAGGTATCCTTTCTAACCTCTTCTTAATCACTGCTATCTTGTTAGTTAATTATGCATAATTAACTGCACCTTAATCACTGATATGCTAATTACACCTTAATTCCATTGATCTCATCTCCAACCACACCACCAATACAAAGAAGAGTGACCCATGTAGGAGTCTAATCTCCTGCATGTCCAACATTTACTGCTTATCTAACTCCACAAATTAATATATTTTAATCAATTTTTATATTTAATTTATATTTAAATTAATGTAATATTGATTATTTTAGTTTTTAAAAATATTTTATAAATAAAAGTTAATAAAAATATGTAGAGTTGAATAATAAATCCACATATGTAAAGTCACTAGTGAATTAGATAATTTTTGCTGTATAAAAAAAAGAATTAGATAAATTTTTGTTTAACTTTTATTAAAATATTGAATTGTTGGATTGAATAGAAGAGTGGGGTTAAATTTCGACACAAATTAAAGTAAAAAAGTGAATTAAGTAATGATATTATGCAAATGGTGATCAGGAGTAGTGTTTGACATTCACCAGAAAACGTCAAAACCAAAAGCAGCACGCGTGCCCACTTTTCTAGATTCCTCTCTCTTCTCTCTCTCTCAGAAACGACACACAGACAATGGAGAGACAGAACACACATCTTTTTATCTTTTCACTTCCCTCTCTGACCAATCATATGCAATTTTCAAACCCTTTTTTCTTGTTTGTCCATTCTTAGGGGGGTGGTGGTGGCGACTGCATCCATGCCAATTCCAACGGCGCCTCCCTTCCACGCGCTTCCAACCAGACGCCGTCTTCCAACGACAGCTTAACCGTGCCGGAGCACCAGGTGGCTAAGCTCATGGAGGAGGACATGGGTTCCGCCATGCAGTACTTGCAAGGCAAAGGGCTTTGCCTCATGCCTATCTCTCTCGCCACTGCTATTTCCACTGCCACGTGTCACAACAGGAGCTCCGTTATTAATAACACCGCCGTCACCAACAACAACGTTAGTAACCACCACCATGCACTACTTCAGACAAACGGTGAAGGCCCTTCGTCTCCTAGTATGTCGGTATTGACTGTCCAGTCGGCTACTATGCGTAACGGCGTGGCTGACGCCTCCGTCAAAGATGCTGCTTCCGTTTCCAAGCCGTGACGACTCTCACTGATTTGACTTTTTCTTTGGCATTTTTTTAGTATAAATAATGAGATGGGGGGGCGGAAAGTTGAGAGAGAAAGACGATGACTGTGACGTGGCCATTTCGAAGTCTAAGGAAATAAGGGGTCATTGATGCGACGCCGTATTTCACATAGACTTTGGTTTTGGACGCTAACTCCCACCCGCAACAACCGCACCACCACTACCAACACCAGCAGTAAACAAACATGGCCGGACCAAATCCCAAGAACAGAAGCTTCCTTTTTGGGTATTACTATATTTTAATTTAATCGTTTTTAATTTTATTAATATTTGTTTTTATTTGTTGTTATGGTGTTAACATTATCCAGGTATTTAATTAGAGTTAGCTTCAATAATTATAATGATATTAGTGAATACATGTTCATAATAATTGTTATAATCATGGAGAATCAAATCAATTAGGAATCCTTTTTAAAAATAAAAATTATTTAAGCAGGATTAGTACAGGTATGTTTTTTCTTTCGCCTAAACAAAAAAATTGTAATGTCAATTTTGTGGTAAAGATGAGAGTGGTGCTTTAAGTTCTTTAAGCTTTTGCTTTAGTGGGCCGGAGGTGTGGTTCATGTGGATTAGGTTGTAAGTCAACGACGCGTCGCTTCTGTTCACTGCCATATAAAAAAATTGGAAACTGAACTACCCATCGCCTTTCTGTTTTGTTATCACTAAACAAAAGCAAGATTTTTGTATCCATGCTCAACGTTTAATCATATTTAAACAACTGGTTTAATTAAGTGGGAAGCCAGCACGCGCCACATGGTTTGTTCACTTTCTACTGTAGAAGAAGAGGCCAATTAACTCCAACCTGTATCCAATTAACTTTGATAATTACGACTTTTTTTATTAGATTGCAGACATCTTAAAGGGATGGTGTATCCTCATTTCCTAAAAAATCCTTAACAATTTCATTCATCACCTATGCATAATTAGAATTTGACTAGTTGAACATATTAGACCCACTTAAAGGCAAGAAATTGGAGTTAAAGGAGCTAATCAGTCCTCGTCTTAAACACCATTTTGAGTTTGACTCCCTCACGTCCTGCATAAGACAATTCCACAATCTCATTGCATATTATAATTCTAAAATATCACCACCAATACCATGACTCATCAACGTCACTATCATCTCCAGCATTGATACCATACAAGAAATTTGGTATTCGAAGAGGCGATGCGTTTTTGTCGTGTCGGACGAAATCCGTATCAGACGACCATCTCATTCTTACCATATAATCATGCACCAACACACTATAGAATCAAATGGGGCATAATATAAAAGTGATGGCTGTTAGGTGAAGAAACACATTTGTGGCTATAAATATTAGTGGGTAGCAACTAAGAGCCAATTTGACTCCATGACATCCCTCTTATCATCTTAACGCGTGCCTTGTGCTTGTCGGGTTCTCTGACTTCCGACATTACAGTCTTGAGCCTTTAAGAATTAATTAAGAAGCTCAATATTTGTGTTGTGTGGTTTTCACTAGTTAAAAACCCCGAGGAGAAGGAAGGATGAAGCGTAAAGCAAAAGATATAAGAAAATCCCAAGACGACACACATTCTTTTTCCTCTTCCTTTCCAAGAATTCATGACTCAACAGAAGACCTCCAACGCTTAAGACCAATCAAAGCCCAAGACATTCGTATCTTGTTCCTTCAGCACTAAGCTTAACAAGTTGATTCATTTTTGCATCAGGGTTATAAAATCATATCAAACACCTCAATTTCTAGAAAATTTAAAATGAATAAATAAAAGAAAAGCCAAAAACAATGCCAGGCAACGTGAAGTTAGAAGAGCAATATGTGGGTTATGAACTTTCACATTATATAATATATTATTAATTTCAGCAGATCTGGAAGAATTGATTTACACAAGCACATGTGAGTATTAAGAAGCCTGCCGATGCAAAGAATCTTATTGACATCAGTTGCTAACTACTCCATATAGTTATATTCTATGTTTCAGACATCTTAAACTAAGGTTTCGCCCATACTAAAACACCATATAGTCAGTCAAACTTCTTAATTAAACAGCAACTGAACAAGCTGTTGGTTCATTATGGAGAGATTTTCTGAAGAACCCCATGTAATAAATGTCACATTCAAAGAAACTAAACTCTGACTTCTTATACTTTCAAGAAAAAAAAACCGACTTCTTATGGGCAAAGAACACAAATCCTCTCTGTAAAAAGTGCAACTGGTGTTCAATGAAAAAGACATTTCTGGATCAAAAGAAGAAGCAAATAAATTGCTCTCCACCACTCGAATCATTTAAAAATGATTCTCTTTGTGACTACAGTGCCTTGCTTGAACCAGAAATGAAACTGACCTCTCTGGTAATATATAGAAAGATTGCAACAAAGTATCACGACAAACAAAGAAATATGCTTCAATCAATACATGCAACACAACTATGCTCCTTTGGCCCAGCTCAAAAAAAAACTCCTTCAGCCCGTCAGTTTATACCCAATTTTGCACTGAACTTAAAGCCCTCAAAGAACAACTTTTAAAGTTAGCAAGATTCAGTAACTTCAATACCATCCCATTGAGAAAAGAACCACGAACTACCACGGATTGCATGAGAAAATAGATCACTTTCAGAGTCACAACATATATCATATATCAAAAGCACCTCAATCAAATATGTATAACTAATGCATAATGCTAATTCCTCAGTTTCAGTACTTGATCATTGACCTTAAACTACTCTTCAGAGTTTCGTACATGCATAAAGTCAATTATTGCTGAAGTCAACTACTTGCTCCAAGTTCTGTTTAGATCTCGTAAAGTGCTTCATCCTGTATGTACATACACAGGCATGCAAGGAAGAACACATGTTCTCACATGCTTAAATGTAAAACCCCAAAAGATTGCATCATTAAAAACTACTTCAAAACATGTCTTACCAACCCCATTTTCTCTTTAACTACACCATAGTAACCTGGAATCTCAGCATCAAAGGCAATATAGGAATTTACAGAAAACAATAAAAACGGTGTTTCAGCATTGAAGAAGCAACACCAGCTTGAATATTCAAACATTGTTCTTATATCTCAAGTAATGCAACATATCTTGCCATCTTCAAGTCTAACTTCTGTAATTTAGTTCCTATGGCAAACAGAATTCAGTAACATTGCAGCAGGTCTTAAACTCATCATCATTTCTTAATCTACAACCCAAACAAAAAATTCACCCAAATGCTCGTCGGAATGTTGCTTCTACCTAAGATTCCTACCAACTCAAGATCCACTTTACCCTGTCAAAACGCGTGATTCTTATGCGGAACCAACAACCATGTTATCGAAGCTCATTCATCATGATTTATCAAGTTCAGTACAAGGAAGCACTCAGTAGTGTCAAAACAGCAAACGAATAAACAAGCAAATCTAACTAGCAATAGAATCAGAATGTAAAAGAACGCAGTTAATTCCCCCCAATCTCAATTTAAATCTATCATCCACCGTGTATTTGTAATTCAAATATCAATAACAACTATTCAAGCACATTGCAAGTACCCATATCACATCCCGACTATACAAGTTCACGATTCACCAAAAATACCCCAATTAACAACAATGCAAAAACAACCAGGATATTAACTACTAGAACCAGGCTTGAAAGTGTAAGGCTGTGGAAGTGACAACGGGCCTCTTCTACTTTCTTTATCATCCAAAAGCCTCTGAGTCCTTTTATTCCTACAGAACTGCGCATCAAAATGCTTCACCTACAATCCAAATAAAGACAAACCCATCAACTAAATCAATCCAAAATAAAAGGACAAATGCAAAATCTGGATTCTTGATTACCAAAACCAGAAATTATGCATACCCAAGAAGCACGACATTTCTTCTCGTAAACAGCCCTCGACCCTTTACAATCAGATGGATAAAGAAGCCCTACCGACCCTCGTTCAGTATGCTCCTTACTCGAATTCTTCTCCAAGCAAGTATAGAAAGCATCGCGGGCCTGTAACAACATAGTTGATCAAATTTTCATTCGGAAAGATCACTCATTTTGGTATCTAAACAGAACCCTTGAAGACGATAAAAAAGAAAAGGAGAAAGAGAGAACTTTGTAGCAAGACTGCCTGGATTGAGAGAGGACGTCAGTGTGGACTTGGTCGTTGTTTCTTGATGCGTAGGTTTCCTCTGCCATGGCTCTACTCCGTTCCGATCAGTGTCCAGTGGCGATGAGGCTGAATTTTCTGGGGTTTCAGTTTTGGTTTCTTGATCCCGTCTTCAGAAACTGGGTTTGGCCCAAAAAGTGTTGGTGGGCCTTGGTTGACTCGTTATATTGTCTAGTCTTGGCGATTATGAATGGATATTTAGGATTATCAATATTTTTATGTGGATTATTAATGGATTTGAGAGGTAAAAAAATGTACAATTTGCTTAAAACTTGATAATTAAAGGTGGATCGAAAACAAGTTGGAGCACAATTTGTACAAGGTAGCACACCATTTGAACGATTGGAACTTGTAATTTTGTGGTTTTGCTTGAAAGAGATGCATATATAACATTCTTAACTTTTAGACAAGACCTTAGCATAACTTTCATTCGACTTTTATTGAGCATAAATTAAAAGTGCATATGGTTTAGGTTTATCGATTGTGTGTGTATATAAAACTCGTTAGTCAAACAAATATTGCCCACTTGAACTTGTAATTACCACGTTGTGATAGTAGTTGTTCTCTTTTTTCCACCCAAATATTTCGATCCCTCTCTCTTGTCCTATTATTTTGCGATCATCCCCCCTATTTTCACTTTACAAAGTAAAAAATGTCAATACGCATAAATTATTTGGAAAATCAACATCAATGATCTGATCCTAACTAACGCGTGATTAGTTTTCTATTAAATTTTAATTGACAAGGACAGAGGGATGGACCAAACTTTAGCGAAGTGTAACAGAAGAAAAAGGTTAAAATAAAGAGATGAACTATAGATTTGACTATCATGTTTTTACATTAACATACTTTATTAATTTTTAACGGTTTAAATTGTGTTAAAATTAATCTAACTGTTATAAAAGTGTCAACACATTAAAAGATATATGCGCAACATAATGACTTTTTAGTGTGTTAGTAGTTTTATAACCGTCAAATTAATTTAAATTTAATCATAATCGTTAAAAAGATGTAAAGCATAAATGTGCAAAAATATCATAGTTCATCCCATAAAATATTCAGGTTTCTGCAAATTGTGAATAATTACTTTATTGAAGGGAAGACTTGTTCTAATTATTTAAAATTCAAAAGACTATGCTTCAAGTTAATGTGCGAACATAATATAAAATGTTTCCATCTATATTTTTGAAGATTTTTATAAAAAAAATGTTTTATGTATAATTTAAGCTAAGAAAAATTTTATTATCTCAATTTAAACAGGTTTATAACATTGTCTTTGTCATTTTACTAGAATATCCTTAAAAGTAAAGTAAACGTATTTCGTAAACTGAGTTGAATTTAAACAATTTTTCTCGTCTGAACTTAATATAACAACTATATTACTCTATTGTGAAAGAAAATAAAGGGATCTGGTGATTCTACGACTACAATGGGTTGAGAAATTGGGACCAATAGCTAAAGGAAGTTGGAGGAGGGTGTACTATGGCAAGTTGAGAAATGCAATTAAGTGATTTCCACAATCGAGATGATGACGAAATGTGGCGACTTTTGGATCAAGTCGTACACCACGTCCTTTTCTTATTTCTCAAAGTTAGAAATCAATGTCATGATCCAATAAATGCTTCACCGCTGTTTTCGGTGCATATAAACCCTAGTTATGTAACGTTCTACCCTTCAAAAGGGTATCAACATTTAATATATAATATTTAGTATTGTTTTAATTAAAAGTTGTGTTACTTTCCTACTGTCTAACTATCCAAACTGAGGATTTATTACGGAAGGGTTGTCAGTGGAGGATTGGAAATTGGGAAACGGTGATTGTTGGAAATGATGCTTGGTTAGGTGATGAGGCCTGCCCTTTTATCTCCTCTTAAGTGGATAACCAAGTTTCAAATGCTCCGGTGGTTGAGTTTATTAGGGATGGGGGATGGGACGAGGAGAAGGTGAGAAGGGTTTTTAATGAGAGAGATTGTAATCTTATTTTGCAGATTCCTTTGGCCCTTAACGGTGGGATGGATAAGCTCTGTTGGTCTTTCGACTCTAGGGGCTGTTATACGGTTAAGTCAGCTTACCGCATTCTTGCCGGTGATATTCCAAATAATGTTGAAACAGATCAAAGGGCTTGGAAGCCTTTGTGGAGGTTGAGAGTTCCCGGGAATGTTAAGAACTTTATGTGGAGAGCAATTAAAAATGTTTTGCCTTCTAAGGTGCTTTTGTTGGAAAAATCTATTAATGTTAATGTGATTTGTGATGTGTGTGGTTGCTTTCTTGAGACTGGTATTCATTGTTTACGTGACTGCACTTTTGCTAGGGTTGTGTGGACGGTGGCCCGGTTTGGTGTGTCGAGGTTAGGAGGTGATTCTGTTGCTGCTTGGTTTAATTTGGTTGCCCGAGCCTTGCCTTGTGAGAAGTTGGAGCTTTTTTGTTGGATTTGCTGGTCAATTTGGAAGCAGAGGAATGAGGCGGTGTGGCGAAGCTCGTTCAAAAGACCTGATACGGTGGTGAGAGTCTGCAATTTAAATCAGAATGGATTGAAGTTAGGGAAGGTTTGTTTGGGTGTTTGTCCAGTACTGGATCTGCTGGGATGGTGGCGGCTACTAGGTGGTGTCCACCTGTTTTTGGACAATTGAAAGTAAATACTGATATTGCATGCTTTCAGGAGTCAAGGCAGGTTAGTATGTCTGATGTCTTTCGTGATTCATATGGGAGTATTACTGGTGTTCTCTCAAAATGTCTTCCTTATCTCATGAAGCCAAATATTGCTGAAGCCTTGTGCATTAGGGAAGTTCTGAGTTGGATTAACGAGCTGAAGCTTTTGAACATTGTTGTTGCTACTGATGCTCTAGATGTGGCAAATATGATTAATGAGGAAATTGAGGATAATTCTTACTGTGGTCTTATTGTTAATGTTTGTCGGACACTGCTGGGCTTGTTAGATTCAGTTTATGTGGTGTATAATCATAGGTCTTCGAATGTATTGACACATAATCTTGCAAGGGGTGCTATCCTTTTGCCTGATTATCATGTTTGGGGTGGGCCTTTTGATTTTTATATGTACTCTGCTTTGTATTCAACTGGTGCTTTTGATCAATGAAGTTAAATCTTTCCAGTTAAAAAAAAACTATCCAAACTCGTGTTATTCATTATTGATGTAGCCTAGTCCAATACTAAAAAGCCTAACTAGGAAGACTACATTTAAACGAACAATTCGCATGCTTATTATAAACAGCTTGCTACAGTTAATAAGTAGAACAAGTCAAATCTTAATTGGCTTATTTTAAGGGATTGTTGATATCTCAAAGATCAAAAGAAGATCGTATACTTTCTCAACATTTTGGCTATATCTCTGCTACAAATAAGAGGTTCACGCACTCATTAAGGTATTTTTTTTCACCTATAAACTATGCCAAAATTTTATAGGAATTTTAATTTGAGCGTTAGACTACTCGCGGGCGGGAAACACCTCCTCGTCCTTTGATTGTGTTCTTTTTATAGAATTTATTCATACTTACGTGAATGAAGTGGAAACAACATAATTGTCAATTATATTATGCACACAGAATTTTCTTTTTACGATAAACACACAGAATTTAGAAACAAGACAATAAGCTAAGCATCACTCCTGACTAGTGTTTTGGTCATATTTCGAATTTCTTATACTAATTATTAATGAAAATCGATTTTTTTTTTCATTTCGAATTTTTTTAATTGTGTTATGATGATACACAACACTTTGATGGCAGTTCCCACTTGGATCAACTTCGGGCTGACACTAGTTATTGTAAACTTAATTACAGTATTCATTATAATCGAATCATGCTTTAACACTATATAAATCCTAATGTCTAAGATTTTAAGATATTATAATTTTCACACATCACGTAATTAAAAGCAGAAATGTATCTTATTTCATGACTAATTCAAATTCGAATAAATGATCAATATAAGAGTGGATCAAACTATGTATCTCTCTTCTTGTCTCTTTAGAATTTTTATATGCATAGTTAATATGATAAAGAATAATAATATCTTTTATAAGTTGAGAGATGACTAATTTTGAGTTTCTTTATAGACATGATGTTATGGTTGACTTATTACTTCAAAAAGCCTTTAAAATAATATATCAAATTTAACACTTAATTTATTAAACCAAATAACTTAATTAGTCAACAATTATGGCTCCCATAGGCCGGCGGAGAGAACCAAAAAGGGCCAAAAATTAAAAAGTAGAGCACATTTATCGGCCTCTGGCTGGACTATTGTCTACTTCTGTTTTTTTTTTAAAAAAAATTCATACATATAATTTTATTTATTATTAATTTTTTTTTAAAAAAAGAGAAAATTAATTTTTTTCATAAACATGAAAAATTTGAGTATTTTTAAGGTTGAACCGAAAATTTCTTAATCGTAAATATAAATACTTATTAACTAAACTATTTAACCTCGACTTCATATTTTGTTATTTGATTATTCATGTTAGTGTGTTTATTTTACTCAAAATCATTACAATTTTGTGCTCCAACATTGAATTACACGAATCATGAGGTCATCATATTAATTAATAGAATATTGTTGTTAAGCGTGAACAAAACCATCATTCTTTAATTTCCGCGCAAATATTGACCTTTTTTTTTTTATTGGATATGAGTTTTGCCTGTCGACTTAATCGACTTGACACAATTAATAAATATAAAGCTCCCAATAAATATCCGGCAGAGGAACAAGAAGACCCGCAACCCGAAATATCCAACGACGCAAAATGGAGTTTGAGAGATGTCAAAACCCAAAGCCCCATTACCCAAAAGTCAATCCCATCCAAGGACGGAGAGAGGGGTGTCACGGTTCTCTGGACCCCTCCCCAAAATATTTATGCATGTATGAGATATATAATATACATAATATATTTAATTTACTTATAATTTTTACATGATATATAATATGTATATATATATATGATACTATATAGTATATATTATATTACATATAATTTTTTTATATTTAATAATTTAATTCTTGAGATTTTAAATTATTTATTAATATATAATCAATAAATTTATAATATAATTAGAATTATTTTGAGCACTACTAAATTTATATTTTAAAATTTAATAATAATATATATTTTAAAAATATAGTTTTACTTATTTTGATACAATGAAATATACTGATAAAATTTATTGTTGTGATTCTTAATTATTATGGTGTCCTTTTGCTCATTTTAGTCTGACTTCGTCAATGATCCCATCCGCACATATTTGATATTGTACTGTTTTACTAGTAAATATTGTACATACCCAAGTGGGGAAGACGATAGCTACACCTCACCCCTCTCTCTTATATGGGTATCCCTCCAGTCACAAAACCCTAACAACTGATTCTATCTCTTGACTGTAAAAGATGGCACCTAACCTATTCAGATCTGGGTGATCGAGACGGCGCCGTTTCGATTTGATCATTGACATGACCAGTGGGGATGTCGGTGGCGGAGGGGGAAAGGGATACACAAAGAGGAGGAGGGTGACAGAAGAGAGTGAGCACGCTCAACCAATAATGGTATGAGAGAAGAAAGCGCATACCTTTGGAGGGTGCGTGCTCACTTCTCTTCTGTCAGCTTCCATTTTTTTTTCTAATGATTGCTTTGTGTTTGATCCTTTCTTCTCAAAACCTGCCCCTACCGCCTCCTCCATCTTCTTCAGATATGCTCACACGCGTCTTCTGGATTGTTGTCGGCGTTTTTTGTTACCCTCCACGTGTCTTCTTCTCTTTTCTTCTACAGGTCCATGTATGTATGAAGCACCAGAAAGTAATAGTAAAGTTGAACACGTTCTTGACACAACATCTCCTTATCCATAAATATCTTCTCTTTCATTCCATATCTATCCTCTTCTTTCCTTTCCTTTTCCAGGTAATTCAGCAATTATGTGGCTGGTGATATAGAAGTGATATAGAATGTGACTTGAGTAAATGTGTCCCCATGAATTGATTATAGATAAATGTGGAAAACATTTCTTCTTCTTCTTCCCGAGATGTGGTTTTCCAATTTGCAAATATTTTAATGTGATTGGGAGCAATTTAGAGCGTGCCTTTTCATGGTCCTATTTGGAAGACTAATCTGTGTTTTTTCTTTGAAGGTACGCCTGATTACTGTTCAATATTAACGGAAAACCGTGTCGTTATTTTCAATATCCATATATATCTGTTTATATCCTTCATTTTCTGTCTCTTGGTTTTTGGAGACCATGCAATCCAAAACCATTTAAAGCTCATGTCTTTGGCTGTTTAGAACTGCTAATTTGGGGTATTTGTCTTTAGCACCAAATGGGTTCCCATAAAATAACCCGATTATGTTGTTTCCAGGTACTTCCTTGATATCCCTAAGTCGGTGCGGCTTTCCAGTTTCAAATAATTTTTCTCTTATCGACTCTGGATTTGGTATTTAACTGCTTATTTTGCAGTAGGAGAAGCCTTAGGGACCTTTCTGCAAATGGGTCAGTGTTAATGGTGCCAAATATGGCAAGGATTTTTTGTTGCCATTTTTGGCAAGATACTATCAGTCACTATTTTATCGCCATGAAGGAAGTGTTTCATCAAGAAGCGAAATTTCTATGTGCCCGGGTCAGTAATTAATCTGTGTCAGCTGATTTTTCTGCATCACTCGGTTTTATTTTGTTTCCTTACTTGAGATTCTAATTTCTTCTTCGTCAAGAACTGTAATTTTCCTATATAAAGGCTCATTCTTTTTCCTCAGTTATTGTTTTTTTTTTCAAGGTTCCTCAGTTATTGTTTGTTTGGCTGTCGTAGCAACCAACGGATTTTATTTGCCAATTTCAGGTATCCATCAGTTTGTAATCTGATATTATTGTTTGATAATTGGTCATTGATGTCTTTTGAAAAAACAATATGTTTCTTCTGATTTTATGTGCTTTATTTAGAGGTTTCTGTTATAAGTGTAGAACACAATCTGCTTATATGATCTTTTAAGTTCAGGTTCCATTTAATTGTCAATTGCTTTAAAGGGAGATAATCTAGATCTAATACAGAATGATTAAGAATTGGTCCAGACTGTAACAATTAATTTGAAAGATGGCCGTGTCTATTTATGCCAGGCATAATGACTGGATGATGGTGAGGGAGTTCTTTTAATATCAATATCATGAAGGTATTTCATTTGTAGAAAGTCTTGTCTTCTGCTTATTAATAATTAATTTGACCATAAGGAAGATTAGATGGGAGATTGACGGGGTAATTAACTGTTTAAATACTTAATGGATGACTGTGTTTATGATGTTTATACGGTAAAGTTTATGTTAAGATTAGCACTAGGGGTCGAGGTTTTGATTCTTGATCGGAATCAAATATAATAAAAAGTTTGTGCTGAGACTGAGGTTTTGATAGGAGAACGGTGTGCAATCATGTTTTGCTCCTGATATTTTGGCGGACCCAGTATTTTTTCAAGTCCGCAAGTGATATGATCGAATTAGCTTGTTTTCCATTATTTAGGGGGGCAGTACTAAGATGCTGTCCTTAAGATTCCCTCCTTTAGATAATTGTAATATTAGGCTATGGCTTTAAAGAGACCATAGATTTGCGGTCACACACTAATATATATTTAGTGGATGTGTTTAAAAGAACATATGATTTTCAGGTGTTGTCAATGGATGAAGTCAAATTATGTGGAATTTTCTTTCCTAAGAGATATGGATATACTTAAGTGAAAGCGACTATAAAGTATATGCTGCCTCTTGTTAGTGACACATTACCTAGCCAACTGACTAGTAATTAATAGGCATGTCCGTGTTACAATCTTTAGAGATGATTATTTGACTTACATATTGATTTATAGTATTAATTAATTCGACAGTTTAGTCCTTGGATCAGATATTTTCTCATATTCAGAAATATCGATAAGTTCTGCAAGGAGATGCCCATATATTGATGAACATGATAAATACATGTGATGAATTTATCAGTTCTTTACAGTCTATTACATATAAAAAATGCTTGATGCTAACAGTTCCTAGAACTTGGAAGTAACTCTTTTTTTTTTATTAGTAACCAAATTGTCAAGATCAAAATTGAACATTGAATTAATGTTTTTTTCTTTGAATTGAAATTTCCCCTCTACATACACGGTCTTCTCCACTCTTTGTTTACATTAATTTTCTCCAATTAATGTGAAAATTGCATTGTTTGTTGAGAAAGAGATTCTACCTTTGGTTCACAAAGAATACTAAAATGGGAAGGCTGGCGGAGCAGGATAGACCAAGATAATTTGAGGTGTCAAAGCTGGTGCTAGGCCAAAGGATATGATATATGTTAGGTTGGAAGAAGAAGAGGCCGTAGCTTCAGTTATGATAATTTGGATGAGCAATGATGTTTTCCCCTTGTGAATATGAAGCTGAAGTGTTGAATATGGTAGCAAGACTATTAGTAAAATGATACAGTGGTTGTAAATGACTCTGTTTCCTTGTCGTAGAGGAACAATTGATTTTCTCCTTGTGTATGTTTTGGGAATTAACATGGTATTGCTGTGGTGTCAAATAATTTGTGTTACTTGTTATCAACAACACAATCGGCAATTACCATTAACCTAGATAGGTTAGGTTCTGGGCGCCAAGTGATCATATCAGGCATTATGTTATTTAAACTGTTTGCTCTAACGAAAACTTCTAGTATTTCGAGAAGAAGAGATATTACCTATGAAAATTTCCAAGAAAAAGTAACTTAGTTGGACTTTTGTTTTCTAGCAAAATCATATGGAAAGTTAGTTTTGTCTATAGTTGGTTGATTAGACTTCATTTGGATTGCACATGTATTGATTTCCAGAAAATATTTAAGTCGATAAACAACAATTGCATCACATACCTCTATTATATTATATAATTAGTTATTATTGAGAAAGTTATGATGAACACTTATTGTATGTTTTGAAGGAAATTCATATTATAACTTTGTGAAAATTGATTTCATATAATAAAAGTTTATTTGTTGGATTGTTTCAAATAAGTTTTCATTTTATTTTGGATTAGACATGCAGCTAGTAATGTAGCTATTATATTTTGCTAGAGGGATGGCTTCTTTAGTACCAGTGAGTTGATTCAGTGATGAAATAACTTGAAATGCTCTTTCTTAAATCGAAGGTGATTTGGCTTTATTTTGCTAACACTATATTTTTGTCTCTGTTGGATTATTTTGTATTTAAACTTGTGTCAAGTAGTAAATGTGTATTTCCAGGTGGTTTCATTCTTGCAATTAGCAACACATAATGCAGTTGTGATTATCCAGAAATGAGTTTTTCTGATTCACGCAGCAAATAATCAATATATAGCAGTTCCTGATTATTGAAAGTATTCAAATATGTAATATTATGCACAAATTTGCTTGTGACTGACTTCTATGCAGAATAAGATTTATAATTAGAACAAAAAAAAGTCAAATTTAGGGTTTAAGCCTTAAAGACTTGCTGCTTAGTAGTTTGTGACCATTCTATTTGGATTGATGTTGTTATAGAATTACCATGACACATGCAAACATCTTACACATGATTTGAATAACCTTTTAAACATGTTAATTACATTCAACTTCTTGAAAGATTATCACATTGTTTATACCTGATGTAGTTATTGTTACATGTATAGAAAGAAACTGATATCACATCATGCTTTTGCCATGGTTGTGGTAGTTGAAGGGATGATTCCTTCTGCTATTTGTGAATTGTGCTTGAAATTGAATGCAAAATGAAGGCTAAAATGGGATTTGGATGAATGAATGATTTTTATCTGTGTGATTTGGGAGTTGATTGTATAGTCTGAAAATTGATTTCTGTTTGCCCTATGCCTGGACTTGCATTTTTTCACTGCGAGTCAGATGATTTCAAAAATTTCAGTAGTTTTTAGTGAAAATTTACTGGACAAGGCTAATCTTCTTTGAAGTTTGGAGGTTAGTTTAGTTTTTACCAAAAATCGATGGTATTGCTGTAATGTTGCATGTATTGATTTCACCAGCAGAAATAATGATCTTATTTTTGTCAGGAATTTTTTTTCTAGCTTGCATTTGAATAATTTGAGGAGTTATCCTTGGAATATACGTGTATATTTGTTTTGTTGTATATTCCTTGATGTGGCTGTAAAATTCAATTTTCTGTGGTTTCTGCACTCTATTTACTTTGCTTCCTGCAAGCAAGCTGATTTCTGTGGTTGCAGGAGGGCAATGGAAGAAGAAAGTGTGAGTATGGTTTTAAGTGATGGTGGAAATGTGATCGAAGTTTCAGATTCAAACAGTAGCAATGCTCCGTCGATGACACGCAAAAGGATTAGCTGTGGCAGCAGAGGTAGCCGCCCTTTCCAATTCAAAGGCGTCGTTTCTCAACCAAATGGACACTGGGGCTCTCAAATATATGCAAAC